>JAGKTI010009055.1:0-10906 GCA_018397915.1 Birgus latro
TTTCTTTCCACTCTAGAAAGACCATGTACAGTACCTCTTATTCTTTTGAAGAGGGATTATAAGAGGTCCAGGAACTTTCTATTTCAGCTTTCGCAGACTAACGCACAGTACAGTATTTGTACGCACTTGTTTACTGTTTCTGGTGACATCATATGACCTCCGACTGGTGACCTCAAATGACTTCGGAAGTCAACTTCACATAGCCTATGTCCGAACTATAGGTCATGTGAGTCTCCATGCCAAATATTGGGGTGGTGGGTCCAGTCGTTCGAGCGTGTATGACCAGTGACCTCAAATGACCTCCGACCTGTGGCCTCAAAAGGCCTCCGAGGTCAACCCTATGCCTAACTAGAGGCTATGTGTGTCTCCATGCCAAAAATTGGGCTGCTGGGTCCAGTCCCTCGAGCGTGTATTACCAGTGACCTCAAATGACCTCCGACCATTGACCTTCAATGACCTCGGAGGTCAACCTCACATAGCCTATGTCCGAACTGGAAGTCATGTGGGTCTCTATGCCAAAAATTGGGCTGCAGGGGTATCCGGCGTTGGCCGAACAAAAAGGCGAACACTCCACCGGTGAAAAAATAACCCAGATCTGAATTTTGACCCCCATAAAACCATCCATGGATTACCCTGATTCATAATATATATGGGTATGGGGGTCCCTGGCCCTTGGTTTGGGCTTGATTGAAGGACAAACAAACATACAATGCAGCTCCAACCATGAGTTACGTTGCCTTCCCCTTGGTCTCCTCCACCCTCGGTTAACTCATTCAGAGATCACCCTTTGGGCAGGATCAGTCTCACAATAGAAGGCCATGTGCCCATATAACTTGAGTTGGCGCTGAAGTATTATGTGAGTAATAAGCCTCGATTCAGTCTCAGGGAGCAGTCGCTCATTACGCACCATGTTGTACCAGCGACATCCCAGGATACCGTGAAGCCGCTTAGCACCAAAAGAGTCAAGTGGCTGCTTTAAGTCACTGTTTAGTGTCCATGTCTCACAGCCATAAAGTAAGACAGGGAGCACCAGTGTTTTGGAGATGTAAACTTTCGTCCTTCTCCACAAAAAACGACATCACCAAATACTCGATTTGAGTGAATCCATAACCTTATAAGTGTAACACCCCTCTCTTGATGGTTGATGGAAAGTCCTGGAGTAAGTAATAACGCCTTTTAATGAGGAGCACAGATATATAGGTGTAGCCTCTATGATATCAGCCCTGCGACTGACTGCTACACATGGTATTGGTTGCGGCGAGCCTGGGAAGCGCTGCTTACGCTGCAATTCTGGATACAGTGGGGGGGTATACAGTGAGGGAGGCATAATACATACACGTATACATATAAGGGGAATGGTACATAAGCCAGACCAGTGCAACGAGAGATCACTCTGTCTGATCTACCGTCGTTGTTGTGGACCACAGTACCATGGTAAATAAATCATTCCAAGACTTCTATATCCTCACCACATGCTTGGACAGACTGAAATGATTCACCCAACAAGCCACCAAATGTCTGGACCTTCGTCTTGGCCCAGGAGACCTTTAATCCCAGTATCTTTACATTCTTCTGAAATTCCTCGAGGACACTCAATAATATCTCCAGTGACTTCGCTACAATACCTGCATCACCAGCAAAATCAAGGTCAGTAATCCTGAAATATCCATTTGAAAATCCAAATTGACATTGACTCACAACCCAGTTGAATACCCAATCCATACATGTGTTGAAAAGTGTGGGGGCAAGGACATATCCCTGCCTTACACCAGAGCTTACTGGGAAGAAGTTGTATGTTCCCCTTCCCCCCATACTTGACAGCACTCTCAGTGTTTAACCTGCCCAGTCACAACCGATTTTTTACCCAACACACCCTCAGAACCCGACCGATTTTCAACTTTTTTTTTGGGGGGGGGCTGAAACCTCCGCTTTTGGTGAGAAACATCGAAAATTCATAGAGAAATCGCCCTCCTGAACTTATAAATGTTGTTACAGGTGTCAGTCAGCCTTACCTTTCATTCTCTCTCAGGGTACATGGCTTCAAAGAAAACGAACTATGGAAGGGTTAACTAATTCAAGGCACGTTAAATTACGTATTTATTTATTAATTTGGTACGAATTTATGTGTAGTACAAGTCTATATTGGTTTTCACACAATAATATAGGCGATATAAGCATTGTTCACTCACCAAAAACACCAGCATATGGCACCTTCCTTTATGACATTACCACTTCATCACTTCTGTTTGTTTCCCTCTAGTTTCTTTGTTTCTTTGTCCTCCACCTCAGAAATCACTTTCACCGTGAATTTCGTCGTCGGAGAGACCGTGGGGCAACATGTTTTTACTGGCCAGGTCACTGCTAACAGGTTAATTGCCGAGTGTGGGGGGAAGGGGGAGGAGGCGGGGGGTCAGGTGGGGCCAGGCAGTATCCCCACTTGACAGCAGGTAGAGGAAGGTCTCCCACATATGCCTACCAAAAATCACCAGCGAATCTTGAAAAATTTGCAAGCGACGGGCCTTGCAAGTGACTGACGTACAATGCACATCGGTGGGTCTGAGCGTGAAAAAGTGGTGACGTGCATCGTAAATTGGTGGGACTGGGCAGGTTAAATACAAGCCAGGAATCAGTCGAATTATCTCTGCAGGGATCCCATGGAGTCGCATGAATTCCCATAGTACCTCACGATTTACTGAGTTCAACGCCTTCTTGAGATCCACATAGGCTGCTAGCAGACCTTGTCAAAACTCAAGACAGCATTCCACAAGAACTTGAAGAGCTAGGATATGGTCAACAGTAGACTTCTTGGGCATGAATCCAGATTACTCAGGCCTCTGAAACTTTAGCAAATGGTCCCGGATATGCATCAGGAAAATGCGAGCAAGAACTTTGCCTGGCACTCTGAACATTGTAATACCACTGTAGTTACTACAGTTACACTGTTTTCCTTTTCCTCTCCAGATAGGGGTGACCAAACCAGTCAGGTGGAATGATACTTGTCTGCCTAACGGCTTCTATGACTGCATGTAACCCCCAGATCATGGCTTCGCCCCCAGCTTTGATCAGTTCTGATGGGACGTCACAAACACCAGCTGCTCTACCGCTGTTCAGCCTAGCCACTGCTTGATTTCGTCTAGAGAAGGCATGGCTTCGTCAATTGGTGGGTCAGCAGCCAATGGTCGTACACCAGCTGACGGAAGCTCTCCACTGGGAGGTTCAGCCATATATAGCCGTTCAAAGTACTCAGCCCAACGAGCTCTATACTCACTTGCCCCCAACATGAGCCATCCATCTGCTTTCTGAAAGAGAGTTATCCTGAGAGGTGGGGCTGGAGTGGAGCTTCTTCAGGGCTTCGTAGATGGGTCAAAGGTCGTTTGCATGAAAACGGCCTTCCACCTCCTCTGCAGTTTCCCTGACATACCTCTCCTTGTCCCTTCTCAGTTAAACTCATGCCTGTTGAGACAGAAATATGTGGTGTTCCCGATCTCCAGCCAGTCTGGCAGCACGACTCTCCTCAACTGTGGTCATCATCCTCTGCGAGATGAATCCCCTCCTTGATCTTGGGCAGTCTGCAGTTAAACTCATCAGCTGCTGTCAGGGTTGAAGCCATAAAGGTATCCCATCATTCAACAGGATCCTCAACAGTACTGATCATTTCAAACTAATCTGAGACTGCCACTGCATACTCATATGCACACTCCTCAAACCTGAGTTTCTTAAGATGGAACCTTTTTTGGTGGCATCTTGAGAATCTCTCATTTTTGACTGGTAACCTTAGAGTAGCAACAAGTCTGTGATCAGTAGAAAGAACCCTGCATTCCAGAAAACCCTGCAGTTATGAAGGATTCTCCAGCAAGTACTAACAAGAATGTGATCAATCTTCTTAGCAACCCCTCCGGTATTGGGATACCAAGTCCAGCTGTGAAGATTTGGCCACTGGAACCAGGATCCAGCTATTCTTACCTTACGGTATTTTGCAAAATCCAAAAGGTAAGAACTACTGGAAATCCTGGTACCAGAGCCATGGGAACCTACACAATCCCTTCAGCCCTCCCTGTCGGTGCCAATAACTGCATTATCTCCTAACCACCGGGTTTCAGTTTGAACTGAGAGCAAAGAGGCACAAGGTTCCGACCGGATGTTGGTAGGAACCGACACTATGTTTGCGCCACAGTTTGAAGTCGCCGCCACTTCATCTTGTCACCAAAAGCTAGGGAGAGAGTCCAGCCAGCCAAGCCAACCACACCTGAGTCACCTATCTGACTCTGCCAGGTGTGAGACGATTTTTCCTTAATCTTCTTATTCGATTCCATTCCTGCCTCATGTGAACTTCTGCCTCTTCTATCTGTGCCTAGTCTTTTTCCAAGGATACTGGGAAAGAGTTCAGTGATAGTGCCAAAGAGCATGCCTTGGACACCATTGTAGCTAGTTTATCTAGTAATAGAGAAGTTATCACGTTGAGAGCTAAGCCATAGTCAGGGCCACAAGCACCTGCATGAGTACATCCTACCTCTCGTGTTACAAATTAGCCCTCTTCCTCAAGTTCTTACACATCGACGTGACGACCTACTGACCTGGGTGTACATTCTTTAGCAAGAAGAAGAGTTGTTGAGTAATATGGTCTTTAATTGTTTTTTCCCTAACTGCTGTAGTTTCTGAGACATTAAGGTTTGGAAACGGGCTATTTGTGGAACAATTCCCATGCAGGGAGAAAGAGTGTGCTGTGGCGGCCAGTATAAATAGCCCAGTGTTTGAGGGTTAAAGTAGCCCAATACCAGGAGTGTATCCCGTAAGGGGCACTGTTCCACATCAGAGTCAAGTTTCATGTGGAATAGCCCTTCCTCTTAAAGATCACTCATCTCAGCTGAGAGTGCACTACAATAAGAGAAATGAAGCCAAAGGAGTGGTTCAGTCTCTCACCAGAATTGTACGCTCATCAACCAGAGTAACCCTGTCAGCACAAGACAAAGTGAACAGCAATTGCCACAGCGACACCCCTGAGATGGGCACCTTCATCACAGCCAGACCAATAGTACATGTAACCATCGCTACTGATCTCACCAAGCCCAGGTCACCTCACTTCAGAGAATGCAGATGTGCCGATCCCCAATAACCCCAACTCTAGTGACAACAAATGCAGTCAATTATCCTTTGAAAGGCTTAGATCATTCCAAGACCCCACCTGCAATGTCTTCTGAAGGTTAAACCTGGACTTGAAGCCTCGGGCTCGTGTGTCCTGTGCATCACCACGATGTGAATCAAAAGCAGAGTCTGGGCTAGGGGGTCCTCACTCCAACATCTGGCTGCTGGAGTCCTGAAGGCTTTACCCAGCAACCATCATGGTGGGTACCAGTAAGGCAGGGCCCCCCAAACCCTGCCAGGCTGGCACCCAAGGGAGGACCCTTCGGCAAAAGTGGGTCAGGGTTAGGCAACATACACTGACCCCTGTCCCTCTCCATCTCTTGTTTCTATTTTTTTTTTTTTTTCAGGGAAGTGACACAAACCCCACCACAACCTCCCAGGTCAGAAGAGGGATCACCACTAGCCTATGGACAGGGGTATGGAATCCCTGACTATGGCTATCCAAGATTTACTCAGTGTTCCTTTATCTAGGTGGATTGCCAACCAAGGCTAACGAGCTCCACCTACCCCACTAGATGGCCATTGGTATAAATTCGATATACACTGAGTAAATTAGAAAACATTACTTTGGATATGATAGCTCTAAGTAAGATTCACAGAAAACCAGAGAATTAAACTGGGCTCAAAGACAGCACCCACATATTTTACTACAGACGAAGGCAGAATAAAAGAAATAATGGTGTAGGACTTTTTAATTGACAGAAATCTTGCAGAGAACGTCGTTAAATTCAGCAGCATGACTAACAGAGTGGCATGGATTGCAATTAAACAAAGCAAAAGATACTGCCTGAAAGTAATGCAAGTATATGCACCCACTTCACTAAGCATAAATGAAAAAATACAAACAATCTATGATGACATATCTCTCAGACTATGGAAAAAGACGAGATACAGTATACCACACACATGGTGGACTTCAATGCAAAAGTTAGCACGTCAAATAAATGAAAAGCAGCTATGGAAATATTCGGAATACGAGAGAGAACTGACAGAAGTGAAATGGTCGTAAATCTTGCTGAAAGGAAAAACATGAGAATAATGAACACATTCTTTCACAAAAGAACTGGAAGAAAATGGATCTGGAGAATCTCAAATGGTGAAGAAAAAAAAGAAATTGACCTTGTTACAGCAGATAAGAACAATACAGTCACTAATGTCACAGTTATCAGCAAAGTATATAAAGGAAGTGGTCATAGATTTGTGGGTTGCACATCCAGAATCAATTCCAGAAGATAAAGAAATGGTACACCCAATAAAATTAAAGAGAACAAAGCTGCCTTTCATTTCGAAATATAATGTAGGTTTCATGCCCCAAGTTATGCATAGTGTGGCACTGATGAGCTGAATGATAGTCTAACAAAAGTGTTAAGGAAATCAGGTGAGGCAGTAGAGAAAGCTAATACAACAAAACCAACAAGTGTTTAAAAAAAAGAACCTGGAGCTCATGAAAGGAAGAAAGCCGTTGAAAGTAGAAACAAAGAAATATTGAATAGCTAGAACAGAATTATAAATAGTTATCAACGGGAGGCAAAGAGAAGAAAAACAAAAGAGAGTAATGGATCAGATCAAAGAAACCATCAGAAAGGGGAAGTGTCTGAAACAGGTCCGAAACTAAATGGCGCTCGGAAGAAAGAACGAAATGAACTGTAGGCCTACTTTCATACTGTCGGTTATTTACATACTCTTCACAGTAGCCTTTATAAAGCAAATAACAAATTTGGAAGGTAGCCATCGCTGTGATCAGGAAGGATTCTGAAGCGGGTATTCTAGTAATGATACTCTACACACAGTGAATCAGCTGTCTGAGTAAAGTACAGAATATAATAAACCAATGTGCATATCTTCTGTCAATTACTCGTACTAAAATACTATCAACTCAGCGAAGCACTTAGCAACTGTAAATTCATTGCTGGAAGAAAGTGTAAACTTTGTAAAATCGCTTGAAAACAAATACGGAGAGGATATTGCCACAGTTACGATACAAAAAGACTTAGAAAAAATTAGATTGCGAAAAGTGAGCATCATGAAGATATAATTTCACAAAAATTATTTACTGCATGCATTAAAGCATTTTCAAAAAGCCAGAATCGGAGAACAATGGAGTAAACATTCCAGAAGGAAACTTAAACCATTTAAGATTTGCAGATGACACAGTTCTAACCCAAGAACGTGCAAAGACAATGCAAGCAAAGTTAAATGATCTAAGTAAGAGAGCGTCTCGAAGTAGGGCTGAACATGAAACCAAAGTAAAACTAATGCTAAATCCAAATACTCCAAACAACATATTTAAAATAGACGAAGTTCTTGAAGCAATTGAGGGGTACAGTTACTATTGCCATGTACCTTAACTAATGAAAGAGGAGAAAAGCAAAACGAACAGACACATTACAACTGGATGGAACGCTTTCGGTATAAACTGATATGTCGTGAAGAGTAGCCTGTCAATATGTATGAAACAAAAAGTATATAAAGAATGTATAATCCCAGCTATGATATACGACTGTGAGGCCCGGAACTTGAAAAGATCAGTGGAAAATAGACTAGCCCATTTTCAAAGTGTAATGGACAGGTAATTGTTGGGAATATCTTAGAGAGACTGGTACAGGTCAGCTTGGGGGAGAGAGCAGAATGAAGTCGAAGGCAGTATAGAAGTAATAAAAGAACAGAAATGGAAGTGGGTTAGAAATGTAGCAAATATAAGGGATAGCCAATGGAGCAGAAGGCTGACAGACTGCACTCCAAGAGAAAGCAAGCGAATCAAAAAAGGTCAGACAGGAGGTGACAGTATGACACAAGCTATTAGGGGAGATGAGGAAGAGAACATGAGGGCAAAGCCTGGCAAATATTAGTTCAGTCAAGGAATTCTCGGAGAAGGTTTGGATAGGTCATCGTTCCACAGAGAACTGGAGTAATTAATTTTATACACACACACACACTACACACACACACACACACACACAGACACACAAACACACACACACAGACACATAAACACACACACATACACACGCACACATACAGAGAGAGAGAGAGAGAGAGAGAGAGAGAGAGAGATCCATTAGACGCACCAGACACCTGAGTTAATGGATCCCCTAAAGTCAAGTAAGGACGACCGGTTAATTTGGACTTCCACCTGTGATAGCACGAGCAGGTAGGCCTGGCTAGGGGGATAAATTAGGCTGGGTGTCAGCGTGGCGTTACGGCAGTATTGAAGTGGGTCTTTTATATAATTTACTGTAGATAACTTTCCATTGAAATTAGCTTGTACCAGATTTTTTATTTTTTTATTTTTTATTTTTTGCTCGGAAGCGCAAAATACTTTATGAAAGCGTCGAATGCTTACTATTTCTTTATTCCTGTTGCTGTTGTTTTCAAGTTGGATAAATATTTGCAGCTTCCATTTTCACGGGGTATATTTCCACCTTCATGCCCCACCATACGCATTCATCCCAGCTGCCCCTCTCAACACACCCCACGATGTATGTTTTCCTTCCTTATCTTCACCATCTAAATTTTTTAAAGTGTAATTTGCTTCCACTGCCAATACCTCCGTCACGCAGTGCAAAATCTCGTAGGATGTGCTCGTCCTGCCATACCCACCCACCCACCCCTATTTTAGTCCACGTTAGGGAACTGTTAAACATAGAGGATAATGGAATGCAAGTATAAGTGGCTGGGGAATGGACGGGAGAATGAGGGAGGTGAGGAGGGAGGAAGAGATCAGTTGGATGGAAGTAGTGGAAGCAATGAAGAATGTCAAAATGAGGAAAGCCCCAGGAATTGATGGAGTGTGCAGTGGATGATGAAACGTGGGTGAAAGATAGTAGTAGGATGGATATGCAAGATGCACAGATTGACCTGGGAGGAAAGTAGAGTCCCGGAGGATTAGAAGTCAGGTATAATTATTCCCCTGTACAAAGGAAAAGAGGAAAAAGAAGTGTGTGGTAATCATAGGGGCATTTTTTTTCTCAGTGTAATAGGAAAAGTATATGGTAGGATACTCAGTGATAGAGTTAGGGAAAAAACAGGAACGAGATGGAGAAGAACAGGGAGGTTTTAGGAAAGGAAGAGGTTATGTAGCTCAGATATTAATCTTAATGTCTTTAAAGGGAAAAGTTTCTAGAGAAGGGAAAGAAGTTGTATGCAGCCTTCATGGACTTGGAGAAAGCATACAAAAGAGTGGATAGACAAGGAATGTGGAAAATATTAACCCGCCCTGTCCCCACGACATACATTGCACGTCGCAACTATTTTCACGCTCAGTCCTCACTACGTGCATTGTACGATCTGCAATTGAAAGGACCAGTGTTTGCACATTTTTCGAGTATCTTGGGAGATTCTTAGTAGGCATATGTGGGAGACCTTCCTCTACCCCCAGCCAGGTGGCAACACTGCTTGACCCTGTGTAACCCACCATTCCGGAGGCGCACCATTTTCACGGCAACTCGCCTGTTAGCAGTGACCTGGCCAGTAAAGACATGTAGTACCACGGTCTCTCCAATGACGAAATTCAAGGCAAGAGTGATTCTTGATGTGGAGGACAAAGATTACGTGGCGCCAGAGTTAGTAATGAGCTGAAGTGATGAGGAGGTAATGTCGCCAAGGTAGGTGGGGTAAGTTGATGTGTTTGGTGAGTGAACAACGCTTATGTCACCTATATTATTGTCTGAAAAGTAATATACTCTTGTACTACATATAAATTCGTACCAAATAAATAAATATCTACTAGTCTGAGTGGTTTTGGAATAAATTTCCCTCGCATAGGAAGCATCTTTTATGGAGCGCACCTTCACAGAAAGCGGTACAAGTGTTTGTTACACCCTCTTGGTGGTGGAAGAGAAGTCCTGGAGTAGCTATTTACGGCCTTTAATTGTGGAGCACGGGGACAGTAGTTGACCGTCTCAGAGTTAGCCCTCGACTGACAGTACATATGTTTCGAGTTGGCTGGTCAAGCCTGGGAACAGCTGATAGCTCAGCAGTTCTGTGATACAGTGGGGGCACACAGTGGGGGGGCATATATACAGTACATATACATAACGGGCATAATACATACATATAACGGGAATGGTACAATAGTTGAGGGGCCTCACACCTGTTTAGGTCATTTTTAACTTCAGGTGAGCGATTTCTCGCTGAATTTTCGATGTTCCTCATAAAAAGCTGAGATTTTAGCCAAAAAAAAAAAAATCGAAAATTTGTTGGGTTTTGGGGGTGGGTTTAGTAATAAATTAATGGGTACGGGGTGGGTTAAAAATATATGGAGCAAATGGGAAGTTGTTGAATACCATGAAAAGTATGTATGAGGGTGCTAAGGTTGCAGTGCATGTGGGTAATGAACTGAATGAATTTTTCTCTTTGAATGTTGGATTGAAACAGGGATGTGTCATGTCTCCATGGTTGTTCAATCGGTATATGGATGGGGTTATAAAAGAGATTACAGGTAGGGCAGTGGATTTTTGAGTCTACCCTAATGAGACAGGGCAGTGCTCGGAAACTTCCTGTTCTGTTGTTAGCAGATAATACTGTACTGTTAAGACAAATGGGAACTGCAAGGCTTGGCGAATAAGTTTGAGAGAGTGTGTAAGAAACAAAATCTAAAGGTGAATTTTGGGAAGAGTAATATTATGGTCTTCAAGAGAAATGAAGTCACTGAATGTACGAGTACAGTGAGGCTGGATAACGAGGAAATGTGATTGCATTAAAGTGTTTGGGTAGTGTGATGAGTAAGGATGGATGTTTAGAGGGTGAAGTGTTTGAAAGGGTG
>JAGKTI010009055.1:15805-31940 GCA_018397915.1 Birgus latro
CTGCGTTTTGTGATTTGGTGTGCTGCGGTGTGGTGTGGGTATGGTGTGTTTTGTGAGAGTGAAATTGTTGTGTTCTGTGGTGTGTGGTGTGATATAGTATGGGAGGGTGACTGTGTGTGTGGTGTATTGTGAGGGTGTGCAATGGATTGTTGTGTTGTGTGGTGTGGTGTGATGTGCAAGAGTGTGTGTGTATGGAATGTTGTGAGGGTATGCAATGGTTTGTTGCGTAGTTTGGTGTGGTGTTGTCTTGTGTGGTGTACTGTGGTGTGGGAGGGTGACTGTGTGTGTTTTGTGTTGTGAGGGTGTGAAATGGTTTGTTGTACTCGTATTGTGTGGTGTGGTGTCATATAGTGTTGGAGGATGTCTATGTGTGGTGTGTTGTGGGGATGTATAATTTGTGGTGTGGTGTATAGTAATGTGTGTGTGTGTGTGTGTGTGTGTGTGTGTGTGTGTGTGTGGTGAGGGTGTGAAATTGAAGTGCTGTGCGGTTTGGTGTAATGTTGCTCTGCTGAAGTCGCCAAAGTTTATTGGAGTGAAGCACCCGTTTCCGATAATCTTCAGTGAGATACAGACGTAGAGGGTCACTCCTAGATACGTTTTGTCATGTATGAATTCGTAAAGGAATTCACAGGGTCAAGAAACCAACCAATGAAATCATTATTCCGACGTTGGCCAGCGGAGGAACCGTTTACATAGGCATCAGCGGAATCTGGCTCTACTTTACTCTTAATTTTTCCATTCATTGTCATTTTTGTTCTTTTTATAATCCTCTTTCCTCTAAATAAACTACCAGTTTATTAGATATCGCTTTACTCCGTCCATACTTCCGTCTGTCTATCAGTTTGTTTGTATTTATGTCTGTCCGTTCATGTGTGTCCCCCTTTCTGCTCGTGTGTCTGTTCTCTCTGTCCCTGGATGCTCTTCTTTCTCTGTCTCTGCTTCTGTTTCTTTCTGTTTGTGTCTGTTTGGCTGTCTCTCCTTCAGTCTTCCTGCTGATCTCTCTGATTCACTGTTCGTTGACAAATTGGGGAAAGAAACACCGATGTGGGACTTAGTGTGTACTGACGTTTCGCCCTGGAGGCAGCTGTTATAGTATGTTCCAGTATCACTGAACAAAACAGCGGACCTTATCACCTAATGAATTCTGTGGCCAAATATATTGTCAATCCTCACTCCACCACCCCTAAACCCAAAACATCACCTCTCCTTCCTCTCCATCCATCCCCATCCCCTCTCTTCACCCAGCTTCTTGCCCACATATGCAACACTTGTGAGCGTGCACCCCCCCCCCCACACACACACATCGAATTAACATCGAATTTCCCATCCACCTGCCCTAATGAGGTGCAGTAAATGATCCTGGACACCTTTTACGCGTCGCCCATCAGGTGTATCTTCGGCCTTGGGTTCAGGTGTACACAAGGAATATAAGCAATACGCGTGCCTACGTTTTATGAAGGGATACGAATACTAGAAAATATTAACAATTTCATTTTAGAAAAGGATTTTAAAGTATATTTTTTATATTGGCTGAAGGATATGTCCATTTTGTGGGACATTCTTCGAAACCAACGGATTACATAGCCTTTAGTAATCCGTGCAATACGAAATGTCTTTCCCATGCAATATAAAACGTAATGGATATTGTGAGAATAACCTAAGAAATGAGTCAATGGATTCAATGGCCTAAAGAGACATAGAGAAAAATATCCTGGTAATGAGTTGCCAGGCTGCCTCCCATGTTAACTAAAATATGGACGTGTCATAGGCAGAAGTATACTAGCTATGAAGAGGCGTCAGGCATCCTCCTAAAAGCACAGGGATATGACCCAAGAATAACGTGGAAAGCTATGGGAAGAGATTGATTCACTTACGAGATACGAAGGTTGTGAACTGAATCTGAAGTGTGTGTGTGTGCGTGTGTGTGTGTGTGTGCGTGTGTGTGTGTGTGTGTGTGAGAGAGAGAGAGAGAGAGAGAGAGACCACAAACCATGTAAACCACTCGATCTGCACCGGGTGGTCTTGCCTTACTAATTACAAGACGTTTAAGACCAAGATAATATGGGTAAATAGAATGGCCACAGGGCACGATCAGTTTAAACTTTTTGTCCGATTTGGAGCAAACTTGGTGGAAGCGCTGAGGGTCAGGTATGAATGAAGAAACAGGGTCTTGGAATATTGATTCAGAGGTGAAGTTCACACGGCAGGAACACTCAGATGCCAGCCTGCTGCTCTTATAATGAAAGCCTTATGTACTTCAGGAAGGCAGTCTTTACTAAGTTAATTTTTCCCATTTCCAGGCGCTTTCTTGCAGCTTAGAGAGGCCTACTGAACTGGAATAGTTACCTATAATCTTCATTAACTCCTGCAGTGCCTGAGGTCTTTCTGAGGTTGCCTGAAATTAGGAAGAATGCATCGGAAACTGCATCACTGTTTTCATATCACACTCGGAGATCACCGAAACATTTTGTGTTTTGCTGATTTATACTGTCGAGGTTTCACGTTTTGGGAGATGGAAAATTTCAGATTCACATAAGTCTAACTTCGATAAAAACACCTGTGCTGAATATATGCACAGTTTGAAATATATTCTACAACAAAAGCTTGTTTAACTGTGACTAAAATTCATTTGTCCCCTTGAAGTAAAACTGTATACCCTCAAAACTCTGAACATGTTGACATATTACATGTAGGGAAATTGATAGAATATGCATTTTTATTTATACAGGATTCTGATATACACAGAAAACACAACCATTTGGGCTTGTACATGTATTTATTCATATATATTTGACAGAAAAACATTGAGCTTGTTTACCGCTTCACTGGGACAGCGTAATTTTTATTTTAATCTCGTTACTTCCAGACGGTTTTCTTTAATTTAAAAGTAATCGTCTGTGGTGACGGGGTTCGAACCACTCGTCATCAACCCCTTCATAAGCTGATTTCTCTCACTAGGCTGAAATAAATCGTCTGGCAGCAGCAAGAATGAAATAAATGTATCGCCCTCTAGAGGCTGAAGGGGTTGCAACAGCTACCACATGACGTTATCATAGTGTGAAGTGAGGTAAGACTGACAGAATTAGTTTAGAATATTTAGGCAAAATATTCACATTCATTCAGGCATATCCTTGTTACTTGTTACGTGTATTATTCAAGCTATAGGCGTATAATCTTAACTGCTACAAAATCTACAATTATTTACTTAAGGTACAGAGGTCGTCTCCAGGGTCTTATACTTAATACTTAAAATCTAGGCAGAAAAATATGGTTATGCTCTTTTATACGGGGAGTAGTTACTTCCGTAGGAGCAGAAACATGCTGTGATGGTGGATGGTGATGTGATGAATGGTGAGGTGGAATGGCAAGGAACAATGTGGAGGTGAATGTGGTATTGGTGGTTGTATTAATGATTTATGAAGAGGTGTGTGGTGTGATGTACAGTAGTATGGAGATCGAGTGTGATGACCGTGGTAATGAAAGGTGCGGATTGTGATGGTGATGAGGAAAGGATATGATGTGGATGAGTGATACGGATTATGGAGGTGGTGGTGATGGTGAGTCGTGATGCGTGGTGAAGGGTATGGTGGAGATATTTATGGTAATGTTTCTGACGGTGGTGGCTGTGGTAATGATGATCGAAATGGTGTTGGTGATGATGATGATGCTTACTGGTGATGCTGATGGTGAGTAATGACCATGGTAGTGATGACAGTGGTGATTCTGTTGCCGAGGAGTATGATGATCGTGGTAATGGTGATAATGATGGTGGTGGCGAGTGGTATGGTGATGGCGATAGTGGTGGTGACTGTGATGATGGTATTGATGATGGTGTGGTAATAGTGAGTGTGGTACATTATGGTGTGGTGATGGTGAGTGGCGTACGTTATGGTGTGGTGATGAGTGTCGTACGATATGGTGTGGTAATGATATGATATAGCGATGATGGCAACTACAGTAATGGTGACGATGAGGATTGTGAAGGTGACTATGATAATGATGATGGTGATAATGAAGATGATGGAAGTTAAAAACGAATATGAAGGCAGATCTGAAAATGATATTGATGATGATACAAAAATATCTTCACTTCATTTACACTGGTGAAATAATTTGTTGTTGAAATAATACCTTTTTATAAATCTTAAAAAATCTTGACTTAGTACATATAAAGTCTGAAGAAAATATTTTATACAGTAAACAAATTGTGAATATCCTTATCTTTTTACACGAATTTAATACTACATTTTTTCCCCTTATAATAATCATAATATGGTCACACATTTCTATTATTTTCTGAGGACAGTGATTCAGCTGTAGAGTTTGCATACAACCTTCATTAATGCCGTCAAGAGAAATGCTACAACATGGCGACATGAAGATATTAAACCTGCCCAGTGCTGCTAACTAATGCTAGACTATTTCACACATTATAAACAAACCCCAGTCTTGATGAAGTAGTCAGTGAAATTTGCATCTATCCCTGCCAGTTGGAAAGTCCCTCAGGTCGAATAAAACTGTCCAGAGATGGTAAGTATAACATAGATATTACGTCACTACCAAAGAGCTTAACAGATTAGAAACAGAACCACATTCAGCACAATGGAGTTCTCGGTTCCCATTTAACGCCTTTAAATACGATGATGCATTTCTCCTTGGCACATAAAAAAAACACAATTTTATTCAAAAAAAGGGATACTCTTAGAAATGGATCACGATAATGGACACGGCCATTATTAGCTTTTTTCACAATTAAAGGACCTCTCTAATGTCAACAAGATAGTCTGATCAAATAAATGTTAAGATAACGTATTCAAGCTGAAGGTATTAAACACTTGAATACGATGACACCATTTTATCCTCGCTGTGTCCAGAGATATCCTGTCAGTTCACAAGACACTTAACAGATTTTACGAATTTTCTCACACTTTTCTTCCTTTACACTGCAAATGCACTCTTCGCTGTTTGAAAAAGGTCGCTTGTTAGTCAATTTTTACAGCTTAAAATACCTTCTTTCTCTTTAACCTTATTTATTCCAAGACTCTCTCTCTCTCTCTCTCTCTCTCTCTCTCTCTCTCTCTCTCTCTCTCTCTCTCTCTCTCATTTATTTATCATCGAGGGAGTGGTACCAACACCCCCGTATTAGACCACACCCCCGATGCCGCGCAACATTTTCTTTGGTTTAAAGTTTCGATTTTCTTCATTCCTTCCCTTTAGTGTTTTCGCTATCTTGAGTCTTTTCTTTCACATCTACTTACTGTTCACACAATTTCTTTGGTTTTCCTTCAGTTTTTAAAAATCTTCCCTACCTCCTCTTAATTTTGTCACTAGATTCCCCGTTTTCTTCAACCTTGCTTTGTTTCTTTATTCTCATAGTTTTTCAGTGTTCTTTATTTCTGTTTCGTGTACTTTTCTCTAGGTCCCGTATTTTCACAGTATTTTTATGCCTTTTCTTATTGTTTTCTCCTTCCTCAACTCCTCTGTTTGTATGTATTAAAGACTAAAATCCAGATCTCCGATAATGGCTGGTGAATTCAGCTGTGGTAAACATTACGTTATCCTCGCAAGAATAGTGGGTGATACTTCATAGACAGTATCACTAAACTCTTTACTACAGTGACGTCTATACTGACTTCATGCTACCTCCAAACGGCTTCACTGAAATTTTGGGAAACCAGGTTCACGGGCAGGGTTAAAAGCAGCCTCCATTAAAACACTGCATGGTGGAAGGTCTCACCAGTGGTAAATAAAATCGTCAGGTGGTAGCAGGGATCAAATGAAAGACACATTCTAGAGCTGAAGGGTTTAATTTCAGTTTTGCCGTATTGATGGAGGTATTGAACAACATTATCAATATTGCTCTCAGATACTTTTTTTTTTTTTATTTCAGTAAGTCCTGCCGTAATTACGAGCGAACGAGAGAAGCAAGAGAGCGATGTTTACTCTCAATTAAGTTTGGAGATGAGCAGACCGGCCCAACCCGACCCTAACGTCACGCCCAGCAGAAGCGAATAACTTTACTCCTATGTGAAGTAGAGTTAAAATTCCTTCTGCATATGATACATTCATTCAATATATTTTGATATCAACTACAAACTCACCCAAATAAGCGTGGGAACCCCTTGGATTCTCAACTTTTCCAAGGGTGTGCTCAGCCCTAATCGGTAAACGCCTCAATTATGAAACAAAAACAAAAACAAAGTCGTAACACTGTGTTTATTGGTGTTAACTCTAGCAATTAAATATCGGAGACTCCACCTATAGTTTTACATCAGAGGGAAATTGTAATAACATGAAACTCGATTGCTTGTCACCCGCTCACAAAGCACACTATACTGGTTATGATAAGATTTGTATTGATGAATTACCGTCTACAACTCGAGGTCTAATTTATTTTTCTTGCCACAAGCATTTTTCTTTTTTATTAGAGGGAGGCATGTGGAAGTGCGGAGACTCTCTTTTACAAGCTGAATAGATTTGTCTGGAAATGGCAAGGAAGGACATATCCAGTGTACAGTCTCCAGCTACACTTCCTAAGGAACAACCTCTCACCCTCCTTTTTTCCCCAAAGGACCCCGTCCATTGATCAATTTTCCACCCATGGACGTATATTTCCCTATGAACCTATTTTCCCTCACGATGGAACAAGATTCCCTCATGGGGATATTTTCCCCATGAGCATATTCTTCCCTAAGGACCTATTTTCTCCATGGACCTACGTTCACAATGGACCAGGTATCCCCATCCACCTCTTTTTCTCATGGACTCATCTTCTTTCAGAGTTGTATTATCTGCCATGAAACTATTGTCTACCATCCATCTGTTTTCCATTATAATCCTATTTTCTCCCTGTGAACCCATTTTCCCATTAGATTTTGTTTCCCCACAGACTCATTTTCCTTCATGGACCTATCTTCTCCCCATGGGAAACATCAAATCCTCATATGGACCTCTTTTCTCCCATGGACCTCTATTTTTACCCATGGAACTACTTTACCCATTGGTCCAATATTTCCACTTGGGTCCATTTTCCCCAGTGACGTATTTCCCAATGGATCTGTTATCCCACATACATCTGTTCTAGCCATGAGCCCATTTATCCCGTGGACCTTTTACCCAATGTGGTGCTCCACAACCAGTGTGCCCAGAATGCCACCAAAAGATTCCTGGTGTACCGTGATCAAACAATTACGTCTTATATTATATTATTATAAATAAGCATTGTAGATATAATTTAATTTCTAGATAAACAAGTGGTTGTATTAGAGTTCACTTACTATTTTCATGTATTCTTGTAAAACGATTAGGCTACTTACGAAACCGTCACCAGGGACTGTCCCATAAGGACATGGGAAAATTTTTTTGGAGTACATGGGTGAGTCATTCAGTATGCTGCACCTTGGACCATGGGACTCTTGCACATACAGGAGCATTGGCTGCTGATGTGCTTTAGTGATATTATTTTGAAAAATACACCTTGACATTGGGCTGTTCTCTCGGAAGGAATATCGTAGTAGAACATTGTTATGTTATATAGAACAGCATAACTCGGTTTGTGATCCTTTTGCTTCAGTTGCTGAAGCATCAGCCGGACATATTTCTTTTGAAGGCACGAGAGATACTTTATCAAGAGTGACCAAGACCTCGAAGTTAAGTTCGATGTGCAGTACCTTTAGACATTCTCGTATTTAGGAAAAGCTGAAAAATGAAGCACCTAAACGTCTTCAAGTGTGTTGTTGGCGTGCTTTTGCCATTTGCAACAACATTTTTGTTAACTAAAGTTTTCAGCATTAACATTTACAGTATAAAGAGCAAAAAAGATCACATCTGAAGTCACTAGATAAGTAACTTGAGGATTTTATATAACAGAACCAGACATAAAGAATCTACCTCTCTCAAAACGGGCAAAAGTTACTTATGAACTTCAGTGAAAATATCATACATGTTTATTGTCTGGGAAAAAATACTTTTAATTGTAATTATGACAGTTTCAATGATAATTTTTGTTTTAATTGGCTATGGAAACAAAAATGTTATATATAATCCTTTTATAAATTGTCTCGGTATAATGCCTTTATTCATTTATTAAAGAAAAATATTTTCTTGAGAAATTATCTCATGTAGAGTGGGCAATTTCATGTTACTGCATGCACTGAAAATCTTATGTGGAGCACGCAACTGCTCATCATTGCATGCACACAGAAAATTTCACAATTTTTCAAATTCTTTGAACACTAACAAAATTGGTACCATGCCTTAAGTACACGGTATTGTGCACTTAGCTATTGTTTGTTTCCTGTTGTCATTTGTTAGCAAAAATAAATAATTATATGCAATTCTAACACTTTTCATGATAAACATTTCATAAGTGTGCTGCAAGAAAACAGCAAATTGGATTATGCATCTTGAAGTAAAAACGGTTGTGGAACACTGCCCCAATATACCTATTTTTCCCCATCGCCCCACCCACCCACTCACCAACCCACGTACAGTACCTACTCCCTCACCCATCGTAGTCTGCCTCGGTAGCAGCTCGTTGACTCAGCAAGTACCCCTTCCCTAACACACACAGCGTCACAGCAGATTCAGTTTTATTGATCACGTCCTGGAACTGAAGGGGATATAATTCTTTCTTTTGTTTTCTTTGAGAAAAAATGATTGAATATAGGCTTGAAACTCTTGTTTTCTTCAAAATACTGCACAATATAAGAAAATATAGTTTATTACTGGGGATACAGATTAAGCAATTTCAAAAATTACACTGGCAAAGAAATCGTGATTACTGAAAAAATTCAACATATCCTACCTTATCAAAAGCAGGTCCAGGTAGGTTTGAAACTGTTGTATCCTCACACTAACCAGTCTCAGTCAGTGGGTATCATTCTCTTTTTCACAACATTTTGAAATCAACAGGCATTCTCTTTAGTCTTCCTTTGATCGTCACAAGTATGACATGATCCTTCTCATTGTTAGAACCATACTAGGACTCTAATGTCATATGATTCTATTCAGCTGTTAATGGGTCATAGGAGCCTTTAAGTGTTAATGATGATGCCACTAGCTATCTTGCCGATGGGACAACTCTAGTTTCTTTCCACTTAACTCAAGACGATATTATTCACTTGGGACTGGGTCACTGAAGCACGAGGGATAATGTTGATGATACTATATACCAGCTAATGCCAGACGGTTTATTTTGGCTGAGAGTGAGTACTAGGAGCCTAAAGACGTCGTTTTACGTTGTTCCACCATGTGATTATATTCAGGCTCCTGTAGAAGAGATCACTTTTGTAATTAGGAATAAGGCTTGCAGTGCCAGTAGTGCCAGGTGGTGCCAACAGCCCAACGATGCAGTCTTAATTCTATTCTTGCTTACTTCCGGCAAGTGTATTCAGCTTAGTTGAAGCTACTTGGAGGTGAAAGGGTTGACTTGTTTAATACAGGGATATTTTATTTGTTGTAAATGCTATCTCCAGACGACACTGATTCTAGGATAGACTTTTTGATTTGCAGGGGTTAGATACATCCTTCATCAGCCCCATCAATGCTATAGATCCTTTGTAAAAGTTGACGTGCATCGTCTGTCGGTGGCATGAAGTAGCCTAAGCGCTGTATCTTAGTGAAGTTTTAAACTGCTCTTAGTCAAATGACGACTTTTTGTGTGTAATCAGGCAGTTACCAAACTGTTTCCTTCAGATTCAGAGAGAACTGTTGTAGTGAAGGAAGTAAATGATGCTATACCTAACCTTTCCAGTTGGGAAGATGTAACAGTGCTAAATAAATTCATCTGTAGACAGCAGTACTATAATTTTAAAATGATGTGTGCAAGCAGAAGGTTACAAACTGCTTGTCTTAACTCCTCCTCTCTGAATACTGATATCTTATTTACTTTATATTTTATTCTTGATTCCGTCAAATGAGTTTACTCATTTCTTAGAAGGATCTCTCCTAGCTGAATGAATAATTATTAATGTTACACAGTATCCAACATCCCCAGTTAGAAAGGGCTCTCGTTTGAAAAAAAAAAAATCGTGTGAAGGTAGCAAGAAACAGAAGTATGTCACTGGACTGAGGGAGTAAACCAATGCAATTCAGAGACGAATTTCTTCTGTCTCTGCAGCTACCTAACAAAAGGCTGTTGCAAATGTCCTGGCGGCTCTGAAGGGGTTGCAAAAGGATCATTTTCAACCGGTTCCTCAGTAAGTCAGGGAGCCAGTTAGTTACTCAGCGGCAAAGGTGTTGCTAGCCTGGCCCCTGAGAGGGTCGGGCAAATAAATAATAAAACTGAAGGGGTTAAAGACGACAACGCCAGAAAAGGCAAGTATGTAGGAGGAACTGTCTGTGTTTAGATGAAGCAAGAGCTGTTGCTACATTTTTCACATTATCGCTCATTTCATGGAGCATTTACATCTTAACAGTGGACAAAGTACGGCTTCTGCTGCAGTAACTTTTTTTTTTTCATAATACACGCATCCTACAGTATTATTCATTACACTTCACCGTTGAAGCTGATTTAGTTTTTACAGTTTTCCCTCATATACATTTTCATGAGAAGATGATATTTCTTGGAAGCCAAATTTTCCTTTTCTTCTTCCTTTCCCTTTTTGTTACATCTCATACCTTAGTTCTTCTCGTCCCATTTCATGTCTTGAATCGTTTAATTATTTTAAATGTTATTCATGGTTCTTACAGTTCAAACTGTCTTTCTTTTCGTATCTTGCTTGTTTTCTTTGTCATCCAATTTACCTTCTGGTTACATATGTTTTCTTGTTGGCTTTTATTTTGTTCTCATTCGCTGTTTGTCCATTTTCCTGAATTTTTTAACACGATATATTTTTTTTCTTTCCACTTTTCTGTGTTTTTATTGCCCCCTCCGGTCCACTTGAAAAAAAAAAAAAAAGGTCAAAGTTCTTTGTGTAATCTTTTTATCATTGATCTAATTTTTTATGCCCATTCTTATGCATGTCGGTTTTATTTTTATACATAGCGCTATTCTTCTTTCTCTCAATTCCAAAATTACAATGTTGAAGCCACAAGGAAGTTTGGTGTGTGTATCCTCTCTTGCCCTCATATATTCCTTCATTTTATGAACAGATAAATTTTTATTCTTAATCCATTTTCTTACAAGAAAAGGAAGGAGGTGCCGACAGTCTTGTCCTACTGACTTCGTTCTCTCGGGCTTGTCGCGTTCCTTGTTGACTATTGCTTTTGCCTTCCCTCAGTCTAATCTCATTGTCGCCATTGTCGTCAGTGAAGCTGGTTATTCAAGTTGGTAGATGGTCTGAGAGTGCCAGACGTTCAGCTTCACAGTCCTTTCGTACGTAGCGCAGATACGACTGATGTATACCTACATCATCAGTTTCACAGTTGTCTTTTTTCTAGCCGATCTCACAGCCTCTTTGGACACGTCTTATCGACATCGATGCTGATCGGCATAGTATGTTTCGTATTTCCCTTCCAATTTTCAGTTTACTCTCAGTCGTTCCACTCATTTGCCTGGAGTACCGTATATTTTTTAGTCTCTAAAATTTACCTTCTGTATTTTTTGCTGCGTCATTAAAAGATTTTTATTTTAACTGAAAGTTGACATCCACTCCACAGCATGGTCAGAGAGAGGACTCAAGCCGGTTTTTCCTTTCCGCATACGTGGTCTTCACTGACATCCATTCTATACTTCATTCCCCACTTTGCCCATGAAAGACTTCCATAAGAAACCAGTCTACAGTTTGGTCTCTAAACTTGCAGAGAGATTCATTAAGTGTTTCAGAGGATGCAACAGTTGGTTCATTAGACGTTTCAGCTGGCTTCCACTCTATACTTTGGTCTCTGCTTTGCTGGGGTCGTCCCTGGTGATGGACGCCCTCGACACCTCTACAACGGTGCTGTCGTCGACGGTGTGATTTGCGCCGTTGTAGTGTGGCAGGATGTCTCGCCCGTTGGTGAGTCGAGATGTGGCGCTCCGGAAGAATGATGATCTCGTGAATTCTGAGTCTGCTAGGAAGAGAGGATGAATTTGTGAAAGAAAAAGTAGAGTGTGAGAGAAGAGGATAAGAGTGGAAGAAAGGGCGCTGAGAAATTTGTAGAATGTGAAAAGGGAACTGTAGCTTGAAATACTTCTGTCTGACACTTCATTTTGCATAGAAGAAGGGGAATCCGAAATTTCTGACGTATATTTGGGAAACGTCAATGGTTGCTTGATCTGATTAGCCTGCATCCCAGTTTACATAGTTCAGGCGACAAAAATAGAGAGAGAAGGCAAACACGTACTGTATTTTCCACTAACCTCAGGAGTGATCCGTAAACTGGATTATTAAGTCATTCTCAAGCATTAAATTTTAAGCATGATGGTCAAAAGGTCGTACCTACCTGAGTCTCTCCTGGGAGGCCATATACACACTCCCCGGCCTCTCAGAAAACGGCGTACTTGAGATCGGAACTTGGTGGTGGTGAAGGTGTACAGGAAGGGGTTAAGTGCCGAGTTGATGGGAAGCAGAACCACCACCACGTACGCGTACAGGTCGGCTGGCGGGGTGAAGAAAGGCTGCACTTGGAAATTTTTCATTCAAGCTAATACCATATGATCAAGTTCAGATGAGACAAATCCAGGCAGAATATTGCTCTATAAATCACGGGGAGAGGAAGGCGTGGTGGATGGCAAGGCAAGAAGGTGGGTCAGTGGTCATGCTGGGCGTTAGGAACATGTGATTGGAATTATTAACCCTTCCAATACGATAACGCCTTTGCATTAATTTTTTTTCTCCCCAGATTATTTAGCTCTGGAAGGCCCTCCCATGCTGAAAAACATATGAAGTCTGGTAACGAAGTGGTTAACACTGAACACCTTCACTGATCTTGCTACTAAACATTCTGAAACTTAATTTAAATATTTTGCAGTGAATACAGACTATATTTAACCAGTTCTGCTAGAAAAGTTTTTCTTAATCTAAATGAATTCGTCAAAGAACCTCGGGAATAGAACAGGAAAAGTGATATCGGACTGGAGGGTTAATTTACTGGTGTAAATAACGTAGGAGTGAAGCATAAGTCTTTTGTCGATGTACCAGTGATGGTGAGATACTTTTGTTTGTTTAAAACTTACGGGAGTCGACTTGGTGAGAGTCTGTGAGTGAGGTGCAGGAGAGAGGAGGGTAGAGACTGAGTATGGGGTGGGCTGACAGGATGAAGAGGTATGTGGATAATGGTGCCATGAGTTGAGGAAAGGTGGTCTACTTCCAGAAAACACGGTTAAATGGAGGCAGTATATTAGTAATCACTTGATCCGTGACTATGGCGTCAGAAAACAGATAGACAGAAATGTGTGTCGTGGTAAGAGAGGAGACGAATGAAAGGGTCGTGGTCGTAACAGAGGTGTAATTTGACTGCAGAGACTGTAAGAATTATAGCCCATTCAATGCAGTGAAGTATTTAATTTTATTCTTGCCATTCCAGACAGTTTGAAGAGTTTTGACGATACTTTATAACACTGTATGTAACCTTCATTTTCCTCTTCACTACAACAGATCTCGTCAAAAATAATATGCTATCAGGTCGAAGGGACTTACTGATTAAAACCATGGAGATTACGTTCAAACAGTATGCAGTATGTAAGCAATATAAACATGCCGCATTGTTTATGTTCTTGAAAAGTTTGAGGCAAGTAAATTAAGAACCACGCAAGAAGATAAGATTAACACTATCTATCTATAGCCAGGCGTCTTAATCCCGTAAGAGGCGACTACAAACTAATCGTCCCCGTGTCGTCCAGTCCCCTGCCGTTACGCTACCATCCCCCCAACTCACCCCTCCTTTCTCATATACCTCCCCACTCCATCCCTCCGTCTCATCCTCTGTCTCCCCCTTCCTCTCCCGCCCTCCCCCTCACTCACATACACTCTCCTCGCTAGTCTCTCACTCTCCATCCTCTCCACTTGGCCAAACCACCTAAGAGTATTGCTCCAAACGCCTTTATCACATGCACAGCCATTAATTTTGTCAGTCTGTCTCTCCATATAACTCCACAAATGCACATGCTCGTCTCAAGTAACTCAACTGCACTCCTGTCATTCTTGACTTGTATCCTTCCAACAAGGTCCAAGCTTCGCATTCACACGTTAAAGTTGGTATCACAGTACTATCATCCAATGACTGTTTTACTTCCATGTTCACTTTCCAGTATGCTATCACTGCTTTCAGAGAACCAGTAACCTTTCTTCTCTGTTGTTCACTTTCAAACACTTCATCCTCTAAACTTCCATCCTTGCTCACCTCACTACCCAGGTACTTAAATGCACCCACATTTCCCATTTCCTCACAAGAAGATAGCTATCTATCTATTTATTGCCAGACGCCTTAATCCCGTAAGGGGTGGCCACAGACAAACTGCCTCCATAATGCCCTGTCTCCTGTTATCACACTGCCCTCCCCCTAGCTAACAAACTCTCTCATATACCTTTCCATTCCATCACTCATCCTCAGTTTCCCCCTCCCTCTCCTCCCCCCCCCTTACTTCACTCACATACACTGTCCTCCTAAGCTCCTCACTCTCTGTCATCTTCACATGGCCAAACCACCTAAATATATTTCTCTCAGTGCCTTCTATCACATCCACATCGCAACGCTCCTTCACTTCCTCATTTGTCAGTCGGTCTCTCCATGTAACTCCATATGCCACTCTCGAATAACCTATTTCCACTGCTCTCACTCTAGACTTGTGTCCTTCCAGCAAGGTTCAAGTTTCGCTTCCATATATTAAAGTTGGTATCGCAATACTATAAAGCAGCGATTTTTACTTCCATGTTGACTTCCCCATTTAGTATAACTGCTTTCAAAGAACCAGGAGCCTTTTTTCCCTGGTGTACCCTTTCACGCACTTCATCCTCTTAAATTCCATCCCTGGTCATCAAACTACCCAAGAACATAAATACACTCACAGTTTCCATTTCCTCACTGTTAAGGTATGTGATTAACTGATGAGGTATAAAGTGATGTAGGAAGTAATTTATAAAAAAACAATCATATGAAAAAGTAACAGCCACGGTTGCAGGGGATATTTCATTGAAAGCCGGTAATGTGAAGCCTGTGTGACTGAAAAGGAAATGTTACTCTTTGCATAGTCTATAATTGGGGACGTAACTGATGTCAATAAGGGTATTAAGAAGGCTAACTGAACGTATAAGTAAGGTTGTAACTGATGACGTAACTGAAGACATAACAGAGGACCAAACGATCAGAACAATCAAGGAGTAACTTACGCTTAATATCGGTCTCTGCGAGTGCCATGATGCGTAATATGATGATGGGGGTCCAGCAGAGGCAGTCAGTGAAGACGATGAAGAAGAAGCGCATGGCAAACTCTCGGTCCCCCAGAGAGAGTGGTGTGTTGGCTCTGGTACGACGGATGCTGCAGAACATCCCCGTATACGACATAAGGATTACCACCACACTGACAGGAAGAGAAATGAAGGCGTTAGAGGGAGTGGTGTGTTGACTCTGTTAGAACGGATGCTGCAGAACATCCCCGTTTCCGATATAGGGATTGCCACCACACTGACGGTAAAACAGACCAAGTGTTAGGAGTGCAAGCTGCTAATTTTGGCTGTAATTCTCAGAGCCTGGAGGATCGTATTTTGTATATTTTGGAAATTTTGTGATAAGAATTCTTGAGAGATTTATTTTTGCACAGAATATCTCTATATTCGCTTACGAAATTGGTGTAAGTATTCCCGATATGGAACCATTAAATTGTAATATCCAAATACATCGTTAAGAAAAAAGTGCTACGAATTATTTCTAAAAATGCTACCTTGAATATAGTCAGAAATCATAATAAGCAAGTTAGTAAAAAGGCCAAGATAAATGTGAGTGTCAGCAATACGTCAGAGATGGTTGCAGCTTCTAGCTCTGTCATATCAAGTTAACAGATAGGCAAGAGAGCAGAATTAAACAGATGCGTGTATTGACTCTGCCTTGGCGAATGCGTCAGAACACCGCTATATAAGACAGCAGGATTATCACAGCCATGAAAGAAAAAGAGATGTAGCTCCCGCCAAAGTTGTTAAAACTTTGAGAAGAGTACACCAAGCCACTGACCACTTTGGCGGACACAAGGGGTTGTGTAGTTGAACCAGTGTCGCAT
>JAGKTI010009056.1:0-31935 GCA_018397915.1 Birgus latro
TGATGCAATCCGGACTAATGTCTGATATATCGGAAAAAGTCTGGATTAGCAGGGGTAAGTCCGGATGTCACTTTTATCGGAATTTCACATTTTTCGGACTGGCTTGGGCCCCAATTAGTCCGTTATAGTGAGGGTACCTATCTATCTATCTATATATATATATACTGTATACTGTACTGTACAGTATTTATCAGTAATTGTAAACATATCTATCTATCTATATATATACACTATATATATATGAAGTGCCTATGAGCAAACCATGTAAAATGTCAGATTGTGAGTTCCTACTAATATTCTACAAAAATAATTTTTCTCCTCATATAAACCTTAAACTTATGCAATTGTATGTTAGAAAAAAAAAAGTTAAATACAAAAATCATTCCACCTATCTGATTTAGAGAAAATACTGTGCATAAATGTTAAACACTTTCTTTTGAACTTAAGTTCTTATATCATCTTGTTTATTGACATACTGTACTACAGTTCAATATTGCACTGCAATGTCATGATATTCTAAACAATTTAGTTTTTTATTAAAACGGTAGATGGGGCGCTCACCATCCACTCACTCGATGTAGTGCTGCTCTCGGATGTCTGCCCTTTCCTCTCCTCCATCCTTCCATCCTCCTTTGTCTTTCATTCCTACATTCTTTCCTCATCCTTTTGCCTACAGGTGACTTTACACTCCCTCTTCTGTCATTCTTTCCTCTTCCTTCTGCCTGTAAGTGACTATACTGAGTGACAAGTCAAATGGTTTCCTGTCCACCGGGAAACTATTTACTACGCTGGGTGGTAACAATATAACCAAATTTTAGCACCTGGTGGTTTAGTGGGTAATTATGGTGCTCCAATCGGATTGAGCCGTTGAAGGTTTATACCCAAAGGGTGGTTGGGGTTTACTGCTCATGTAATGCCACTCTGGAGAGAGTGAGGCTGGTTACTCTCATCTTAAATGTCAGGACCAACTTGCCTAGCTCCAGGCTCCTACACTCCTCATGGGGCAATGTAGGGCTGGAAGATGGATGAATTAAAGCCAACTCCACACTATATGCAACCCCTGTTCCTTTTCCCCATTAATAAAATCAGTTATGAAAAGGTGGGTGAGTTCACACTTGGTTAGCTGTAGGGTTAGTTCCTTTCACTTCTGCTTGATGCAGTAAGGAGCTATACCCTCAAATTCAGAAATAAATTCTGTGAAAACATCAGTAGGGTTAGCAAAAACATGTACAAGCCCCCTCCAAATCCCATACCCCCTAACCCTTTCTCTATCATTCCCTTGCCCAACCCAACATGTCATTCCCTCTCGAAACGTCGCAAGAACAACACCAGAGGTCAGCTGTTGGTCTTCTACAAGCTGGGCATGAGTATCCTCTCAACATGCGCTACATTTTTCTTAGTTACATGGGAAGTCTGTGTCTAGCAGCAAAAGCCCTTGTTTCTGTTTTCTCTCAGCATTCTTTTCCATGTTTTAGTGTGTTAGTTATCTGGCCTGCAGTCCCATGTGGCATACAGCATTTTTAGTCTGTATGAGTGCAGCAGACTGCTTCATGTTTGCCTAGGGCTCAGGCCATAGTTTTACTCTACGAGGTCTGAACTGTTTGATGGTTTGTGTTGTTGCTGGCCCCTCTTGGTGCATAGTGTTTCAACGAGTGCAGCGAACTACGTCCATCACACAATATTCAACCTGGGCTCTGTTTGCATAGAGCTACGAACATAATTTTGCTCCTTCTATGTCATTTATTATAAGTATCTATTTTTGCTCCCTGCCCTGCAGCCCTAAAAGCCATGCAGTGGTCTGTCTGTGCAAGAATGGCGGGCTACTTACATCATGCTATGCTTACCAGTGCTCTTTTTGATTCCTGTACTATTCAGTTTGTAGTGTGCTGCTTTCCCATAGCATGCAGTCTTCTGTCTGCTCAAGGGTGGCGGACTATTTCCATCACACTACACTTGCCTTAGGCTATGTTTGTCTGAGACTCCTAACATAGTTTCTTTTGCATGAGTTAATTTGCGTTAGTTCTTAGCTTGTTTTGACCTTCTGCCCCACGTGGTGCATAGTGTTTTGTCTGTCCAAGTGTGGCTAACTACTCCCATCGCTACGTTTGCCCACTGTCTGAGTCACAATTTTACTACACACTTTATCTGTAGCTTTTAGTTTTAATTCAGTTGTTGCCGGCCCCACATGGTTTCAGTTTTCAATATTCACCCCAGACTATGTTTGCCCAGTATTCCAGCCCTGAGCTTCAGCCATGGTTTGTTCTTGACCACATGGTCGCCAACTTCCCCACCCCCTCCTCCAAGTGGGTACATAGGGCAGATGCCATGCTTCATCCCTAACCTGGTTATTCCCCCCCCCCCACACCTCCCACTTGTCCCTGGGGTTGTGATTCAACCCTTAGAGCAGGTGGCTCAGGAGGTTCCTCTGTGTGGAACTTTCCTTAGTCCCACATGAGAGGAAAGGGTGTGGAAAAGGGAGGGAGGTGGCAGCCCCATGTTTCTTACCCCCAGGTAATCCTCTTTCTCAGGCTGATGTTTCCCCACTAACCCTGACAACCTCCTGGAGTACATATACTGAGTGGCCCACTGGATAACAGCCCAAAAGGCAGCAGTTCACCATGTGGGGCATGGGCTGATGTGGGAAGATGATATGGTCACGAATCATGGCTTTTGCTGACGAAGCAGGTACAGTTACATAGCTCCCTCCTCCAACACTGCACTTCTGCCTACTGAGGGACAAGATGACAAGGTGGAGGAGGGCAAAACGGCACCACTAACACAGACACCCAAGCACCTAGGGGAACAGCCAGGATATTCATCACCTGGCCCTTCCAGTCATTCAGAGCACTGAGATAAATGAGCAGAGGGCATGCCATACTCCTCAGTCAGTTAGTTAGTTAGCTAATTTCCTGACAAATATCATTACACTGTAATATACTACTTTACAACTGTAAGAAAAACAGAATTACAATTTTTTGTCCTGAATATGAAAGTACTGCTGGAAATATGTATACAAATATACAAAACCAAGGGAAATACATTTTCATATTACAGCAAATTAAATATACTACAGCTGTTAGAATATTATCTTCATAAATTCTTAATCTTTTGCATTACACACCCACTACACCACTGCCCAGATCATAGCAAGGACAGACTGCAGGAGGACAGCAATGAAGCGGGAGCATAGCAAAGAGCACCTTTGCTCCACAACTTGCCTTCTCCCAAGCTGAACAGGCAATGAAATGGGAATGGAGAGAGCACGACTGCTCAACAACTCCCTCCATCACTCATCCTACCAGCCTTCCCCTGAGCAGAACAGGCAACAGGGGAAGCATGGTGAAGTAGGAGCAGAGAGACGGCACCACCACTCCACAAATCATTTCACCAGCCTTCCACTGAGGAGGGAAAAGGCAGGGGAGAGTGAGCACAACCACTGATCAAGGTCTCGCTCAGCTTGCTAGCCTGACTCACCATACCACCATGCCTCCACTCCTCCACCATCCATTTCCTTGGTGGTCAATTAAACCCCTATAACAGGCAGTCACAGAGCTACAACATGACCAGGGTTCTAGATGTTGCTACTCCTCTAACCCATTTTCAAGGCCATCTCCTGCTCCACATTCTTGGATTCCCATCCCTCACTTGACAGGGATTCCCATCTGGGCTCTCCGGTTCAGTAAACGAGCCTCACCCTGCCACCATGTTCCTTCTCCTCCACTCTCCACAGATCACCTAGTGGAGTTGATCACAGCCCTACAACAGGCAGTCTTAGAGCTACAACAGGACCAGGATACAAGCTGCCGTTACTCCTCTAGTCCTTCCCCAACCCTCTCTTCCCGCTCCCCGTCCCTGGGCTTCCGTCATTCATTAGGGTTGGGCCGATAAGCAAAACTGCCGATTACCGACTATCGATTAATCTCTGGTCAATAATCAGTCAAATGTCAAGAAATTTTAAATATGATTAATCTTCATGAAATTATTGGTAGCACAAAGTTAAAAACATCACCCTAATGTTATTTTCAACTCTGTTTACTACCCAACTGCTATCTCCTGTATAGAGAGCAAATAGTTTTAGTCATTTGCCACTCTTCTATAGTCTAGTTTTCCTTTGTCGCAACATCTCGTTCTGTGCATTTTGGCTGTAATTTGTTCGCATTTGACATTTTTCTTGTTCTTGTGGTGATCCTACATGCTACTACAAATAGCAGTGTACAGAAAATGTATCAATCTCTCAAGTCGTCTACTAACTTCTTTGTCTGGGATCTTAATATAGTTCTAGAGCTGTAGCATTATGTAAGTCAAATGCAATATAAACTTGCAGCTGTGATTCTTCATTTGATATCAGTGAAGAACAAAATATTTTTGGTCCAAGTCAGGTAAACTGCACATGCATCAGTAAAAGTTCTGAAATGGAGTGTGTTCTTTCAATCTTTTTTATTAATCTTTATGAAGAACTATAACAAGATGAAAAACTTGTTTTTTTTAGTTTCACTATCTGTCTATCTGTTCCATAATATGTGAAATGGTAAAAATAAACTGCAAGAGCACATAAAACTAATATAGATAATGTATGTAACTAATATACACTTGCAGAGGAACTTGCTTAAAACAAATGCTTTGGAGAGGGTATCAGAGTTTTGGTAACATCACCATACTCATATACTGACATTAATACATTATGCAGGTTAGTACAAAAGACAAAAATAAGCTTCTTCAACTAATCAGCCCTGATTAATCAGTCAAAAGGCTGGCTGCCGATTAATTGGCAAAGTGGCCGATTAGGCCAGTTACCGATTACCTGCTGATTAATCGGACCAACCCTATCATTCATTCAACAAGGATTCCCAGCCACAAGATCTGGTTTAGGTAACCAATATTACCCTGCTGACAAAGGAGGGATAGCAGCACAGCTACCTCCTCCAACTCCGATTAGTTACCCTGTACATGCACCCTAGCATTAAAATAGGAGTTGAGTCTGTTGGAAGCCAATAAAGCCCTATGGGAAGGGGAACTGACTGAGTACCAATACTGCATATAACACACCGGCCCTACTTGCCATATAGAAGGGCACAATGACTAATGATGTCAAATGCCCAAACATTTGGGTGTTTGGTCAGAAGAATCATAATCAGGCTGCTCTAATCATTCAAAGCATCTAGATCTATGTGGGGAGGGCTATGCTACCCCCATCCACAACAACAAAACCCTGACCATAAAAGTGATGGGTGGCCGGGAGAATGATGATGCGGAAAAAGAAAGAGAGCACCACTACCATCTAGTCTCCATACCAAAAAATGGTGGGAGGAAAGTGTACTCCACTGCCAGTCACAGCCACACTCAGGTCACCACCCACCTTCACCCTCCCACCATTCTCCCATTACTCAACCTTCCAGAAAACATCTGGCTGAGTCGATCAAACACTGCAAGGACCAGTCATTCTTCATGCCAACTGGTCCTGAGGGATTGGAAACTGCCTGCGGAGGGCTCAACTAGCAAGACTCACAAAGCAGCAAGAAAAGTCGTAATGAGAATGCCACGTCATTAAGCTACGCCGGATCCTAACCCCACAGAGAATGATGTCGGTCCAGTTATGCCCAACTGGTCTGACATGGACACAAGTGAGTGGGGCCTTCTACTATCAATGCCATGACTGCGACATATGGTGATAACACCCTAATCTTTCTCAAAGAAGGCGGTGTCATGCAGCAAACAAAGTGCGACAACAAATACCTCAGGCCATTGGTGGCAACACATCCCTTTTTCTGAGGCAAGTTAAACCCTGATTGGCATGGCATCTGGAAAGAGGTGGCGTTCTCAAAGGACACTGTTCCCACACTGACGCCAGCCCACTCTCTGCCATGTCTTGAGGAGTGGCCTGATTCGCTCACAAAATTCATCACAAGGCCACACCTGTTCTCAACATCAATGGAGAGCGGTGAGTGTGTTACTTCCACTCCACTCGTATCGAAGGAACTTCTCGGGGTCAATACTGAAGCTGGCTGATCTCCTCTAGTACTGGCTCCAACGACTGGCCAACAGTCTCCACTTGTTCCCACTCCATGGTGTCTCGATGGACAATCTCCACACATTCCTGCTTCATGACATCTCCTGGGAATTGTCAGCTACTGCTAACCACCAAAGGTTACCCCGCATAAGAACCTTTAAATTCAACTGGCCGACCATCCTCACACATTCCCACTCCATGACGTCTCCAGAGCACTGTTGGCAAAAGGTTTATCACCAGGGATTATCCTTTATATGAGCCTTTGGGATAATTTAAGTTCCTACATTTCACTGGCTTTCATTGCTGCAGAATACAGAAGCACATACGAAGAAAGGATAACACAGTTGGCCCATGTTAGGGAGCCTGAACAAGAGTGTGACAAAACTACTAGAATAAGACAAGGATAGAAAAGAAGAGGCCCTCGCACACCCACACTCGGGCTGTGAGGGCCTTATATTTACAATCAGTCTCTGCTTCTCACCCACCCTGGGAGCAAGTCAAAGTAATGTTCACTGCTACCCCCAAACCTCACTCACTCACTTCGGGGTGAGAGGATCCAGGAGTAGAGTACCTGAAGAAGGGGAGACAGACAAGACTACAGGTAGACTAGGACAGGGTGGGGGGCAGGGAGGAAGGTCAGTGCAGCAGCGACACCCCACCTACCATCGCTCTCCTCACCTTACTCTTCTCGCTCCAGGGGCCTCACAGAGTCTGTTGGCTCCCAAGGTGATCTCTTGCCCAGATGTTTTCAGCATGATGTTGTACCTAGTGTTTAGGTCATAGCCAGTGGTCCTCCATGACCATCTTATAGACTGCTGCATGAATCATTCGGTGAGGAACATTCCCTGTGTAGATAAGATGGCACTACCCCACTCCATAATAACTTACAACTGAATGAATCAGTGATGTGCTCCTCGGAACCCTTGCCTTACTCCCTATCACAAGATTCGACCCCTCCACCTTACTCTCCCAAGCCTCCTCCATGAGACAGTACCAATCCTGTTGGGCCTCAAAGTTCTGGCAACAGAGTGGAGTATGTCTTGGATTTGTGCGCTCACCAGGTTCCTGGAATGGACTATCGTCATACAGGATTGATCAGCAATGTCCCTGGTGCCATCTCTGAGGTTGCTCGCGAAAACGAAAGAGAAGATTTCAGGCTGGATCATATCCCACAATCTCAACCTGGAGGATATGTGCTGTCCACCATCCTCTATGCCCAGTGGCAGTGCTCAAGCACTACCTTCAAGTTTCCATTGGTGCAGCCTCACAGGAGATGTTTGGTACCGATTCCGGCTCACCTCCCCCAACAAGGGCACCCTCTACTATCATCTGCAAAACAATAACAGAAGCAGAACAAGAAGGTGCTTGCTAACACAAGCCCTTAGAAAAATAGTGGCATCTCTGGCTTTCCTCCACACACTCGCACTCATACAGAGGGGTGGCCAGCCGAGTTCAGCGACGTCCTTCATCACGAGATGTAGCATTAGGCATCCTCCCAAGGCAATAGTGGAGAAATGTTACACCCTGCTCCACACCCTGACAGGAGCACTCACGCTTTCTCACACAATCACGTTCCTTCATGTCAACTAGGAGCTGCCTGTGCAGTATGCTCCAATCCCACTGCTAGCTGAGTAGGGCGGCAGGGTGCCTATCCATCCCCAGAGGTAGAGTGGTTCAACACTTTTACACTCTCTACAACAGGGCTGTTTCTTCAACTCGTCTGTGACCTTGACAGCCAATACAACCAAAAGAATTGACAAATGCGAGTGTGAGGAGGGGAGTGAAAAATGAAATGTGCTGACGTGATTCCTCTCATATGTCACGTGATCTATCAGTGACCCTAACTGGCCCCAGCACCCCTCATGAGGCATATGCCAATTATCAAACCAGGCACTGAAAAGCCTTACACTTTATGCATGCTGTCTGCACAGACAAACACACATGCACACATGCATGTGCACTTGCGTACAGCACACACATACATACACAGGTCGCCGACGGAGACGGAGTTGCTCCTGGATTGCGGGGAAATGATCGCTGAATCAGTGACGAAAAGGTGGCCAGCCTATTGTGATTATGTGAATGAGTGCATAAGTGGTGGTCCTGTCGGACATTAGTTAAAAAAAATTGCAGGTTTTGGTCATAGAGATACTAGATATAGTGGAAATAGAAAGTTCCACATGGTTGCATCATGGCTGAGAGGGATGATGCTTTGTTTACAACTGGTGGTGAAGGGGAATTTGTGGGCTTCTCCAAAGATGATGTGGGTAATGGAAGTACTAAACTGAACCAAACAAGAGTAGCAGGAGTAGAGAAAATGGCGGAGAGGAATGTCCAGGAGTTAAAAAAGGTATGGGCAATAATTACAGAGCTGCACGAATGGACCTTAGAGCAGGAGAGAGAGATCAAAGTCCTACAGAATAAATTGGAAAAAGTTTGCACATGCAGTGATGAACAAGAAAAACAAGTCACAAAATTAAAGGTAAGTGCTTTGCTTATAACTGGTGGTGAAGGGGAATTTGTGGGCTTCTCCGAAGACGATGTGGGTAACTGAAGTACTAAGCTGAACCAAACAAGAGTGGGAGGAGTAGAGAAAATGGGGGAGAGGAATGTCCAGGAGTTAAAAAAGGTATGGGCAATAATTAGAGAGTTGCACGAATGGACCATAGAGCAGGAGAGAGCGATCAAAGTCCTAGAGAATAAATTGGAAAAAGCTTGCACACGTAGTGATGAACAAGAAGTCACAGAATTAAAGGTGAGTAATGAATCTGCCTCAAATAAAAGAGCTCAAGAGGGAGAATAAGAGGTTGGAAGAAGAAAGGGACAGAATGAAAAGCAAACTAGATGAGTATGAATCCAAATCAAGGATGCAAGATGAGCATATTGAGGAAATCAAGGAGCAACATAAGGGATGGAAAAAAATTCAGTAGGAAGGAAATGTAAATTTGAAAGAGATTATAGAACAACAAAGCAAGGAAAAGGTGGAGGAAGAAGTGGTTAGGGTACTGAGAAGTCGAGAATCTTTAGTCTGGGATGTTAAGAAAAAATGTGTAATAATTTCAGGAGTTAAAAACGGATGACTGTAAGATCCGAAAGAGAAAGAGAAGAACTGAGTAAGATTAAAGAGATAATATCAGTAGTCATGGAGGGTAACAATGAAGCTCAAGAAGAGACTGAAGAAGTGTTTAGGTTAAGAGAGTACGAGGAAGGAGGGGCGAGGCAATTGAAGGTAAAGTTTAAGTCCAAGGTAATGGTGAATGAAATCATCAACAGAACATGGAAATTATCAGACAAAGAGGGGTTCAAAAATGTTTGGATAAGGAGAGATGGAAATGAGGAAGAAAGAGCTAAAATAAAGGAGTTAGTAAAGGAAGAAAAGGCAAAAAATGAAAAAAATGAAAAGAGAACGGAGGAAGAGAAGGCAGTGTTTTATTGGAGTTATGGATCAGAAATTGAGGAAGTGGTACCGACAGAGCGAAGGAGAGAAGAGGGTATAAAAAACAACGAAAAAAGTTTGAAAGTGGCGTATACTAATATTGATGATTTAATATCGGCAAGGTTAGAAATCAACGATTTCTTGAGGGTACATGAACCTGATGTTATGTGCTTTGTAGAGACCAAGTTAAGAGAAGATATTGATATCCATATGGGAGATGGTAAATACAAACTGCGGAGAAGAGACAGAAAAGAAAAAAAGGGAGGAGGAGTGATGATAGCAGTGAAGAACAACATAAATGTAGATACTGTGGAAATGGGAAAGGGTAGGGCTGAAGTGATAAATATGAAATTAGAAACTGGAGAGAATGGTAGCAGTAGTATATGTTCCCCCTAAGATAAGAGCAAGAAATGATGACAAATACCAGGATATGTTGTCAGACATAGTTAGTTATCTACAGAAAGTGATTGAGAGAAGCAGCACTATAATTCTAATGTGTGATTTTAATTGTAAAGAGGTGAACTGGGAGGAATGGGACTCACGAGGCGGTGAAGATTAGTGGGGCACTATATTGTTAAATTTAGCAATGAATAATGTAATGACACAGTGGGTCAAAGAAGAGACACGATTCCAAGGTGATGACACACCAGCGAGATTAGATTTACTGCTGACCAAAGAACCTGACGTAATTGAATCTTTGAAATATCTGTGTCCTATAAGAAAAAGTGATCATGTGGTCACTGAGTTCCAGGTGATAATAGGGACTGTGGTGCCAAGACACGAGCTTTATAGGCAAGGAAGATACAACTTTGGGAAAGCAAACTTTGCAGAACTGAGAAAATTTTTCAAAAATGCAGACTGGAGAAAATTCAGAGATACAAGAGAGATACAGAGGAAGTGGGATATCTTTCTAGACCTCTTTAATTTGGGAGTGGAAAAATATGTGCCAAGAGTAAGGGGGAAAGAAAACAGGAAAAAGGAGTGGTTTAATAGAAGGTGTATGATAGCAAAATAAGAGAGGGACATGGCTTGGAAGATATGGAGAAGAGAGGTAATAACAGAACAAAGGAAGAATATAAAGGAACTAGAAATGAATATACAAGAATACGTAGAGAGGAAGAAAGGACCTTTGAAAAAGGTATAATTGACAAATGTAAGGATGAACCCAAATTGTTTTATAGATTTGTCAATAGCAAATTGAAGCAAAAAGAAGGAATCACCAAACTGAAAGTAGAAGGAAAGGTCTACAAAGATGCGGTAATGCAAGCTGAAATAACGAACAAATGTTTCCAATCGGTTTTCACTAATGAAAGAGAGTTTGTGGAGGGGGAGGAAGTGACTAGAAATGTAGTGATAGAAGATATAAAAGTGGAAGTGCAGGAAGTGTATAAATTACTGGAAACTCAAGATGTAAGGAAAGCCCCAGGACTGGATGGAATTTCTAACTGGGTACTGAAGGAATGCAGAGAACAACTGGCAGATAAGATTCACAATTTAATTGTGTGTTCTCTGGAAGAGGCGAAAGTGCCTCGGGAATGGAAGATGGCAAATGTGGTACCAATTTATAAGGGAGGAAACAAGGAAGAACCCCTGAATTATAGACCAGTGTTCCTAACCAGCATGGTCGCAAAATTATGTGAGAGAATCCTGAAAGATAGATGAATAAAATTCTGAAAGAGAAGAATATTTTGACGGAAAGTCAGTTTGGATTCAGAAGTAGAAGGTCATGTGTTTCCAACTTGTTGAGCTTTTACTCAAGAGCGGTTGACATGCTACAGGAAAGAAACGGTTGTGTGGACTGTGTGTATTTAGGTCTGGACAAGGCCTTTGACAAGGTATCCCATAAGAGACTAATGTGGAAATCAGAGCATGCAGGAGGACTGAAGGGGAGCCTCCTGGAATGGATGAGAGACTTTTTAGAGACAGACAAATGAGGACAGTAATAAAGGACAGGACGTCTGGATGGAGGGAAGTAACAAGTGGTGTCCCAGAGGGCTCGGTGTTGGCGCCAGTAATGTTCCTGATTTACGTAAATGATATGGTAGATGGAGTGAAAAGTCAGGCAAGTCTGTATGCTGATGATGCAAAGATCTTGAGAAAGGTAGAGGTTGAGGAGGACTGTAAAATGCTGCAGGAGGATGTGGACAGGATACATGATTGGAGCCGGATGTGGGAAATGAAATTCAACACAAAAAAATGTAAAATATTGGAAATGGGTAAAAGTACCAAGAGGCCAACACAGAATTATTCGATGGGTAATGAATTAATTACAAAAGCGAGAGAAGAGAAAGATTTGGGAGTGCTGGTCCAGGATAGTTTGTCACCTGAAAAACACATTAACAAGATAGTTAGAGAGAGACATATAAACTTTTGACCAACAAAAGAGAGGCATTTCATTACATGGATGAGATGATGAAAAATTGATAGTGGCCATGATCTGCCCCAGGTAAGAATATGCAGCAGTAGTGTGGTCCCCACACAAAATGAAAGATATAAACAAGACTGAGAGAACACAAAGAACAGCAACCAAGATGGTCCCCAGTCTGGCAGCTCTGTCATACAGAGAGAAGCTGGAAGGGCTGGATTTGCCTTCCTCAGAGGAAAGGACCAGGAGGGGCGACATGATTGCAGTGTTCAGGACCATGATGGAAGTAGATAAAACTGACAGAGAAGATCTGTTTGTGTGGGATGAGAGAGTGACAAGAGGACACGGAATGACAATGAAGAAGCCAAGCTGCTTGAAGGACATCAAGAAATATAGTTTTTCTTATAGATGCATAGACCCGTGGAATAGCCTGGACAAAGAGATCGCCAGTCAAAAAATTAAACAAGTTTAAAGCAAAACTTGACTTACTGAGAAACTGAGACGGGACCCCACGAGCATAGCTCATTTCCTGTATATCACAATTATGTAAATACAATTAGGTAAATACACACACTCACACATACACAACACACAAACACACACATGTATCTATTAAAAAAAAGAAAAAGAGGGGAGGCAGAAGATTCTCAGTGAGCACTTGAAATGATTTGTCCAGTGCAATACCTAACCTGCGAGCAGCACTCCTTGATCATCAAGGTATAGGTTTCAGTCAAGCATGGGAGGGGAGGAGGGTTCATCACTTCCCTCTATCCCTGTGGTATGCAGCTAACCCAGTGCAAACTCCCCCATCTTGTCATAATACCAGCTTTGGAGCCAAAGGTGAAAAACCTATTTATGTCAAGGGGGAGGGGGGGGTGTTCACCTTTGTCGTACTTACCCACCATGCTTCGCTTTCTCCCACCTCACTTCGCTTCGTCCCAGCAGGTGGTCTTGTGCTACAGGAATGACCTGTTCGGTTGAGCAAGGGAAGGACAGAAAAGGGGTAAAGGAATAAGGGTATGAAGAGGAATTGTACATGCATCTGACAGCTCTGCCAATGTTTTGGTGGGATTTATTTTTGCAAATTTGAGGATATAGGTCCCTGCATCAAGCAGAAGTGAAAGGAACAAACCCAACAGCTAACCAAACACAAACATCCCCCCTTGACAAAAACAGGCTTTTTGCCATTGGCTCCAAAACTGTTATTACCTTCAAACAAAGCTCAATATGACCAGCTTGTATGACTGACTATCTAAAAATTAAGTTCACTCTATCTTACAAGATCCAGCCTTTAAATATCTGAGGAGCTCTTAATAATAATCATAGCTATATTCCTTTATAAAACAGCTACTCATTATATACCTAATTTAGTACTCAAAAAGTAGTGATGTAAAATAATGAAAAATCAGACTACGTGGAAAAGTGTTAGAGAATGGATCCATAACCATTCAAAATAAATATGACATAAAACTATGTGACGGAGAAATAAATAAAAAACATAAAACAAAGGAAAATTAAATTCAGGGTGGTAAAAAAAATAAAAATAAAAATAAAAAAACAGAAGGGTGACACATTTGACAGACAATATGCAAATAAACAAAAACTGAACATACAGTATAAAACTGAAAGACCAATTGTAAAAAAAAAAAAAAAAAAAAAAAAAAAAAAATCTCTAACAGGAAAGTAGTTGGGAAACTTGATATGACAGAAAGAACAAGAGACTAGTAGAGAATGAGTACATTTGCTCTCGTGCTTACAAACTAAGATGGGAGTGAAAATTGGTTTCTAACTTTAAAATTATGTAGGATGAAATTCTCTAATATCTGAAGCCATTATATACAAATCACTGATACAAGTAGAAACTGAAATATTACTGCTGTACCAATTGTTTTCAAATAAATATGATCATTACTACTATTCCCATTAAATCTCTGTGATGTAATATTTTGTATAGGTCACTGAAAAAAATTACTCAGTTATATGATGCTTTTCAGAAAACACCTTTATCTCTGAAAGTTTATAAGTCTGGGGACAGCTTTACACGGTAGAACACAAGAGACTGGATTAGTTGGTAGGATGAGGTAAAATCAGACTGGGAACTGCATTACTAGACTGGATGGAAGAGCTTGGTGGGAACAAGGTGGGACTGCATGAACTGGGCAAGGGAAGGGGAGAAAGAAAGATGTGAAACTGGGCAAGCTGACATAGATACTTTGTAGACAAAGATCTCAGGGGCTCAGAATATTCTCTCAGGACAAGAGGACATGCTGGCAACACTTGCTGATGCTGACGATCGATGCCCTGGCCTTCTTGACCCTGTGGATGAGCTTTGTGCTGATGACCCTGAAGTTGACCCCTGGCTTGAGGAGTGGCCTGCCTGAGACTGCTGTGACTGTGATGACTGTTGCTGTTGCTGCTGTTGTTGTTGCTGCTGCTGTTGTTGCTTGCCACGGCGTGGTGGTGCCAAAAACTCAAACATGCTGTGAGTGTGATGGGAGAGCATCTTGCCAAGGTCACATGGAAGAGGGTCCATCCAGAAGAAGTCATGATTTAGAGAAGAATCAGCATCTGCAAGCAAAAGGTTCAGAAGTGTTTAACCAACCTCTGAAAGAAGACTGGAATACTTTAGGGTAAGAAAAAAAAAAATCAGTGCAATGTCAAGATGCAGAAGTCAGATGAGAAAAAAAAAGGGTTCTTTAACTACATACCGTATATATTTAGCTCTGAGACATAACTCCGAAGCAAGAAACATTCAGTTACAAGTAAATGGAGTAAAGGTCCAATATAAGACACTAAAAGTGTTACAAATTTTATTACACTTCTCAGATTTCTTCTTTTCCCAACATTTTCCAACATCCGTTGGGAGGTAATCAGCTGATTCTGGCATTTAGTATAGCTTCCAGTCCACAGGAAATATCAACTGTGTACCATGGCCTACTTCAATATGAGGATTCCTTACAGGAAGTATAGCATTATTTTCATGTATAAATGTATACATAATTTCTCTTTAACTGGCACAAAAGGCAGTAAGAATATGGATGCAAACAGGGTGAAAATACCATGTTATAATACACAGCTAGCATGGGACTCTGATATTTAGAAATAAAAGTAATCAAAACCAGTAACTAAACTTAAAATAGGTAGGTAAAAATGACACTCTTTTTAATATCATTCTATTATGAAGCAAAAAATATCAGTAGTTATTTAGCAATGGGACTCTGAAACTAAGAAATGAGTAATCAATACCAGTAACTCTACGTACAACAAGTAACAATGACATTCTTTTATTATCTTTCTAATTTGAAGCACAAAATACCATTAGTAATTTCTTTGCTAATTCTAGTCGTTAACTTGCAGCATGCGACTTACCTTGTATGAGTGGGATTTTTAAAATCACACCACGAAGTTTCAGTATCACATAACTTTTATGTGATATTAGGCTATCTATTATACCTCATCTCCAGGCTCAAGGTTGAACCCAGAAGCAAAAGACCAGCAGCTATGATGAACAAAATGTACTTGCTGATCCATTTACTAAATTTAAAGTGATATTAGGTTATCTACAGTATTATATTTCATTCTCACCCTCAAGGCTGAACCCAGAACAAATGAACAGCAGCTACTATGAACAAAATTTATGCACTTGCTGATTCATTTACCATGGTTTTAGCACCTGACGAAAGCTTAAACCTGTCTAGAAAAAACAGTTCTTGATGCTTAAATTGAATGCAAGGCTAAAAGTGGCTAAGAGAAGGGTGGCAAAGATGAAAAACATTATTGAAAGAAGCATGTCATACTCAAGTTATGGCTCCTTAGACTAACTGGCAAATCACTCAGGCTTTAACAGGGGCTAGTCCTCTCATGCTGTTGCCAGGTTCTCACCAACTGGGAAATTTCCAATGACATTAACTCCATAATTATGGGTAGTTAAACAATAATATTTCATAGGTAGATGTGCCATACCTACCTATTAGTGCATATTGCTGTTAGTGTGTGTGTGCGTACACACCTGTTACGTCACGAGTAGTGACGTCACCGGAAGGGTCCTGCGGTGTGTAGCCGGGGCCTGGCCAGTTCGCGGTGTGAGGCCGGTGAGTGTGGTTCGTCTTTTAATACTGGTAGCAGAGCGTAGTTCAAACAAAATGGCGTAATGTTCAACTAAGTGGCCTCCAAGACTTGAAAATGATTCTGCCTATGAGAGTTGGGAAGAAGGACATCGACATTTGGTGCGAACTGACGGACTTACTGAAAAAAAAGCAAGCTCTAGCTACCCACCTTTCATTGTCAGGAAGAGCGAGGGTGGCGTCTTCGGAAATTGACGCGGCTGATTTGAAATAAGATAATGGTGTTCAGACCTGGTTGAACAAACTAGACAGTTTATTTCTCGTGGACAAAGGACATCGGCAGTCTGCAGCTTATGATGAACTGTACAACTTCAGAAGAGCCGGTCACATGAACATTCGTAAGTTTGTGGCAGAATTTGAGCATGTTTATTTCAAATTTATGAAGCAGGACATGGAACTACCAAATTCTGTGATGGCTTTTATGCTTCTGGCTGCATGCAAACTTTCAAACAGTGAGCAACAACTAGTGATGTCCACGATAACTGAGGTAACATAAAAAAATATGAAATCTGCCCTGAATCGTATTTTCGCTGGTGAAATTGGCGGGCAGAACGATGCATCGGTGTCTGCCAGTGAGGTGAAGAGCGAACAAGTATTTTGGAGTGACGAAGTTGGGGGTGAGGAAACGTTTTACGTTAGAGGTACTCAACGAGGACGGACACGGTTTCGAGGTGGTGCAGTACGTGATTGAGGTCGTGGTGGTGGGTGATATTCAACCGTGTCTGCTAGAACTTCCCAACAGTCATCCACAGGCAGGAGACAGAACCCACTCGGGTCTGACAGAAAGATATTGAGGTGTTTAGTATGTGATTCTAGATTTCATTGGGCACGTGACTGTCTGGATGCATACAAAAATGACGGCAATAGAGAAGAAAATTCTGAAACAGTGCATCTGTCGTTATTTATGGGCTATGCGGATGATGCCGCTAGTAGAGGTAAATTACAGATGCTAGTAGAAGAATCAAAGGGATGTGCTGTTCTAGATACAAGGTGTTCTACAACTGTACGTGGCGTTGAATGGATCAATTGCTATCTAAGTTTTTTTTTTTTTTTATGTAAGGAAGAAGGAACCAAAGGCCACAGGCCTGCATACTGTTCCTTCCAAGAAAAAGCAAAAACAGTACAAAAGAGAGCCAAATTCAAGATCCGTTCAATTCGAGATGCCTGGACACACTGAGTTTGAAAGACTGGAGATCATAGGAAGTAGGAAATATAGACAGAGGAAGACAGTTCCAGAGTTGACCAGTTGCATAAATGAAGGACTGGGAGTAACAGTTAACTCTTGCATTAGAGAGTTGGACAGAAAAGGGATGAGAGTTTGTTGCTAGACGGGTACTACGTGCCTGTCGTAGAGGTGGAGGGATGCAAGCAGACAGTTCAGAGGAACAGTGACCATTGAAGTAGCGATAGAAGAGAGATAAAGATGCAACAGTGCGGCGAAGAGACAAAGGTTGAAGGGAATCAGTAAGAGGAGGAGAGTTAATGAGACAAAAAGCCTTTGACTTTGACCTATAAGAGACGAAGCATCATCCTCAATGTTCACTTTCGCTGATGGCATCACAGTTTCTTCCGTCAAACATGTTACTCTGCCCTGCGACATTGAAAATATGTGTGCAACCATCGTGACTGATGTTCTGAAATGCAATATTCCCTTACTGCTGAGTAAACGTTCCATGAAAAAAGCAAAAATGTTGATTAACTTTGAAAGCGACCAGGTCACAATTTGTGGAACTATCATTAATTTAAAGTCCTCATCTTCAGGCCATTACTTGCTTCCAATTTCTTTATGACTAGGTCGTGAGTTTCGTGAAACAACTGCGTCGGCATCTCTTGGGGGTGATGTAGAAAAAACAGCTTCGAAGCTTCAGACAATTTGGACATCCAACATTGGCAAAACTAATTAAACTGATTACAAATGCGGGGATTAAAAGTTCAGAACTGAAGCGGGCTATCAAGGCTGTATCTGATGCTTGTACAGTCTGCACCAGATTCAAGAAAGCCAAGCCCCAACCCACTGTCAGTTTGCCCATGGCGTCTAAGTTTAACGAAGCCATAGCCATGGATTTGAAAGGTTGGGGAAGGCATTATTTCTTAGTCCTTGTTGATTTGGCGACCAGGTATTGCAATGCGATAGTAATCGCGGACAAGTGTGTGCCCACCATTATCAAAGGAATATTTCAAAGCTGGATTGTTGTGTCTGGTGCACCTGGAAAAATTCTTACAGATAATGGTTGTGAATTCAACAATGCTGAAATGCAAGTATTGGGAAAGGCCTTCAATATCAAGATCATGATGACATCTGCAGAGGGTCCATGGAGCAACGGAGTATGTGAGTGTCAAAATGCAGTCATTGGTGACATTGTTAGGAAGATAATAGCTGATAGCAAGTGTGACTTGGATGTGGCCTTGGCACAGGCAGTATCGGCAAGAAATGCTCTCACCAACTACGCAGGTTTTTCTCCTACCCAACTTGTTTTTCGTCAAAACTCTGGCCTGCCTAATGTGTACGCAAATGATCCTCCGGCCTTGGAACCTACATCACCATCAAGAATTGTGAGAGACAATTTGAATGCTCTTCATTTAGCAAGACAAGAGTTTATAAAGACTGAATCAGATGAACGTTTGGCTAGGGCTCTGCGGCACAACATACGTTCGAGTGACTTAAACAACATCCGAAATGGAGATGAAGTCTTCTACAAAGGAAATGACAGTCATGAGCGGCACGGTCCCGGAACTGTAACAGGCAGAGATGGGAAACAAATTCTGGTGAGACACGACGGTGTCTACGTGCGAGTGCACGTTTGTCATCCAGCACGTGTGCCAGAGCAAGATGCTACAGTTGAGAGTGGTGTCAGCAGTGATGAGAAGAACAATGTTGTCCAGGAGAAGCCTAATGACGATTCTTCGCAAGTGCTAAATGACTATCCACCAGATGACGAGTTGGAAAATTGTGCGGTTCCAGTTGTTGAGCCTCCAACAGTTTCTATTCCGGTTAGTCAGCCTCCCAAAGTTTCTGTTGGTCACCGTATAAAGGGAATACATTCAGAAAGTGGAGAGTTGGTGTCTGGATGGATTGTGAGTTGGGCAGGTAAAGCCACTGGAAAGTACAAACACTGCTACAATTTGAAGAAGGACTCTGACAGCAGCATTGATTGGACAGATTTGCAAAATGATTTTAGCACATGGGAAGTGGTTGATGATGATGATGCAGAAATGCTTGTTCTTTTCAACTCTGAGGACATATTATACACCAAGGAAAATGAAATTACAAACTGGCAGAATAATGATGTGTATGAGGAAGTAGATGATGTGAGGCAAGATGCCATAACAGTTCGATGGGTTGTGATGGAAAAAATGAAAAATGGAAAGCCGATTGTTAAAGCCCGCTTAGTTGCCAGAGGATTTGAGGAAGACACACTGGATCTCATAAAAGACTCCCCAGCATGTTCAAAAGAAGCTGTGTGTTTGGCACTTTCTTGGGCCTCCACCAACCAATGGGACTGCCACACTATGGACATGAAAGCTGCCTACTTGCAAGGCAACGACATTGAGAGAGTTGTTTATTTACATCCTCTGCCTGAATATGCAAATGGTAAGTTATGGAGACTAAAGAAAACTGTTTACGGCCTTGTGATGCTGCTAGGCATTGCTATCTGCGCGTAAAAGATCAATTGTTGAGTCTCGGAGCTAAAGTGTCATCACTAGATTCAGTACTGTTCTCTTGGAGCAATAGTGGCAAAGTCAAAGGCATTGTATGCATTTATGTCGATTACCTCCTTTGGGCTGGTACACATGAGTTCTAGCAGCAAGTAATAAACCACATGAGTCAAATATTCCTCATCGGCAGTTCGGAATCAAAAGCCTTCAAATATGCCGGTCTCAATGTTGTTTCCAACATCGATGGCAGCACAACACTCAACCAATTACAGTATGCTTCGTCTCTGAAACCAGTCACGCTGAGTAGACATCGTGCAGCAGTAAAATCAGGAGAGCTGTCTGAGTCTGAGAAAATGGAGTATCGATTTTTAATTGGGCAACTCAATTGGACTGCCACACACACTTGGCCAGATATTGCCTTTGACGTGTGTAAGTTGAGTGTGACTAGCAACCGAGCTACCATAGTGGACTAAACTCAATAAGGTGATCTTAAGGGTGAGGACTGACAACATGAAGCTATACATTCCAAGAATGGAGCCGATCGACGACTGTTATATAGAGTGCTTTTCAGATGCCTCATTCGCCAACCTTGCAGGCAATGGGTCTCAGGGAGGTTTTGTGATCTTCCTACAAGATGCTTGTGAGGCAAGATGTCCCATATTCTGGCAGACAAGAAAGGTCAAGAGGGTCATCAAATCTACCTTATCTGCTGAAGTGCTGGTGCTGCTTGAATGTGCTAAGACTGCTGTATATCTCGCCAACATATTGCATAAGGTCTCTGGATGTGGAAAGATAAAAATAAAGTGTTTCGTTGACAACAAGAGTCTGGTGGATGCCCTTTACTCCTGTAGGAGAGTAGAAGACAGGAGATTGTGCATTGATATTGCTGTATTACAAGACATGTTGGAGCGTGGGGAGATTGATGAAATATCTTGGGTGGATACATCACAACAACTGGCTGATTATCTCACAAAGAAAGGTATCTCGACCAAGCGGCTGCATGCAGCAGTCAGCCGGGACTAGAAGGATTATAATACTTCAAGAGACATCACATATCTGTATATGGCCACAGATTGAGTCTTGATAGTAATTAAACAAAAGTCTATGTATTGGATGCATAGTGTGTATCGGGTGTTGATGGTACTAACACAAAGGTCTATGTATTGGATACATAGTGTGTATCGGATGCCAACAGACCATTCAGCTACGTCCTTGGAATCTTTTGTCAAATTAAGAAGAGAGGACGAAAGTGTTAGTGCATATTGCTGTTAGTGTGTGTGTGCGCGCACAAACCTGTTACGTCACGAGTGGTGACATCACTGGAAGGGTCCTGCAGTGTGCAGCCGGGGCCCGGTCAGTTCGTGGTGTGAGGCCGGTGAGTGCGATTCCTCTTCTAATAATATCATTTCCAAAACAATGATGTACAAGTGAAGTTATTTTGCCATGATCACTAAACTGGAGGTGGTAGGTGGTGGCAACCATCATCCACTTATTTGATGTAATACTGCCTATTTTTTCCTTTACTTTTATAATTTTTTCTGTACCTGCCCCCTCTCTTCCTATTTCTCCAAGCTTCCTGGTCACTTTTTACTACTCATCTTCCATTTTCAGGAGGCTTTACTTTGAGTAACAAGCCTAATGGTTTCCTGTAAGGCAGGAAACAATTTGCAATGCTGATTGGTAACCATATAACCAACCCATACCCATACGTGTTCCCCATGTGTCAGCAAATGGGTTGACGGAGGGTTAGTGTTGCCCCCCACCCGTAAAACAACTGACTCAAAGACAAATGACCACCCCTTATGGGATTACGGTGGCTGGCTATAGATAAACGACTAACTAAACTGGCCATATTGCCACAGTCCACAGGTTACCTGATGGCAAGTGCATATTTGTCCCTTGCTTCAACAGAACTTGATGGATCGGACATCGGATTTGACGGACATTACAAAGGCCACCAAACATCTGTAGCCTATAACGAACAGTGTCCATTACACGGGGTGCAATGGATCGCAATACATGTTTCCTACTCATTTAATTCTATCTATCTACCTATTTGTAGCCAGATGCCATAAACCTGTAAGGGGTGGCCATTTGTCGTTGAGTTATTCATTTTATGGGGAGGGACACCAACCCTCCACCAACCCACTTCTTGACATATAGGGAACACATATGGGTTGGTTATATGGTTACCACCCAGCACTGTACATGGTTTCCTGGCTTACAGAAAACCATCAGACTTGTCACTCAATGTACAGCCACCTGAAAATGAGAGCAATAAAAAGTGACAGGAAAGATGGGAGAAACAAGGAGAGAGGAGGATACACACGGAAATGCTCTAACCTGGCCTGAAACCGCCCTCTTCCAACTGTAAATGCCGAGTTATAATAACAGACTGTAGTAATACTGTACTAGTCATAAAGAAGTGCTGTGACAAGGATGTGAAATAAGCAGCAAATGGGCAAAATTATGGGCTAAGTTAATGTAAAATGGGTACAGTTTCATTTTTAGTACTAGAATAAGCTATTGTACTCATTTTCAAATATGTGCTTGAAGCCTCTGTGGTACAGTGGTAAAGTGTGCATTTTCATACACTGAAGAACAAGAGTTCACACCCCACCAGGGTGATAAACTTTGGGAGCATTCTTCCGACCAAGTATTGTATTGCTTTGGCAGACATAACGGGTGCTGTGGTTGAACCAGTGTCGCATACTATAAAGTATGCTTGCACCCAGTCGGCTTGCATGGGCCGATTACACTTGGTTCACTGACTACACACACATCCAAAGCCACTCCAATATAACAATCAACTTATAAGCACTTCTCACCCTACATACAATCTCTGCAGAGCACCACATGTTGGTGGAATGGAGCCTGACAAACCAGAAACCAGAAATCCCACCTCGGGGGAGAGGGGGGGGAACAATGGATACAATGGACTATCAGCTTTACTGGATCAGGCTTCCCCCGAATTACAGTACTGTAGTCCATTATGATAAGGATATACTGCATGTGTGTGTATATCTATCTAACTATCTATACATACATACTGTATTACTTTAATGCTAGGAAGAAAAAATGAGAGAGAGAGAGAGAGAGAGAGAGAGAGAGAGAGAAACAGAGCTTGTTTAAAAGACTGGATGTCAAAGGGAGTGAGAAGGAAACAGAAGAAGATAGNAAAAATAAAAAAAAAAAAAAAAAAACAAATACAAAAAAAAAAAAAAAAAAAAAAAAAAAAAAGAAGAAAAAAAAAGAGAAAAAAAAAGAGAAAAAAAAAAGGGAAAAAAAGAGAGAGAGAGAGAGAGAGAGAGAGAGAGAGAGAAACATATCTTGTTTAAAAGACTGGATGTCAAAGGCAGTGAGAAAGAAACAGAAGAAGATAGTTCCACAGCTGACCTGTTGCATAAGTGAAGGACTGGGAAAATTGGTTAACTCTTGCATTAGAGAGCTGGAGAGAAAAGGGGTGCGAGTTTGCAGATAGATGGGTGCCAGGTGCCTGCCATAATGGAAGGAGGAATGCAAGCAGAGTTCAGAAGAGCAGTGACCCAGGAAAGAGTAAATGGAGTTTTGAATGATGAGTTTTCCGTGAATGTTGGTGTGCATCAGGGGTCAGTTTTGAGTCCCTTGTTGTTTATCATGGTACCTGAAGCCCTCTCACGTGACTTCAGAGATGGACTCCTGTGGGAGATGTTGTATGCTGATGATTTGGTGTTGACTGAAGAGAATGGAAAGGAGGCGGAGGAAAGATTTAAGAAGTGGAGAGATGGTATGGGGCACAAGGGCTTAAGGGTAAATGCAGATAAAACAAGTGATGATATCTAGGGCTGGTGGCGGTACAATCAGAGGCGAGGGAGAGTGGCCATGTGCAGTTTGCCACAAAGGTGTGGGAAGTAATTCCATCTTGTGCAGTGTTTGTGATAAATGGGTGCACAAGAGATGTAGTGGTATTAGAGGTAGACTGCGAGATAATACTGATTTTATGGTGTGTGGCATGTCAGGGAGAGCAGGTGGAGATTGTTAGGCGTGAAAGGATGGAACTTGCTGGTGAGTCTCTTGAGTGTGTGGAAGAGTTTTGTTATTTGGGAGACGTTATGTGCCGGAGGTGGGGCTGGAGCTAGCTTGGTTGCTAGTGTGAGAAGCGGTTGGAAGAAGTTCATTGAGCTGTTGCCTCTCCTGAGATTGAGAGGACTCTCCTTACATGCTTACGGGTCTTTGTATGCAACATGTGTTAGGAGTGTGATGCTGTATGGTAGTGAGACCTGGGCAGTAAAGGAAGAGGATATTCGCAGGCTTAAATGTACAGAAATGACAATGATTCGGTGGATGTGCAGTGTGTCCCTGTGTGCAAGGCTTGGAGGGGGGCTGGGTTTACGATGGAAGAGTTGAGAGGTAGGATGGGACTGGAGTGTATTGGTGTTGTGATGAGGAGAGGTTGGTTGAGGTGGTCTGGACATGTGGACAGGATGGGGGGTGATAATTGGGTGCAGAGGGTGAGAAGTGTTAATACTGGGGAAGGGGTTAGGAGGGGTAGACCGAGAAAGACATGGGACGAGGTCATTAAGTGTGACCTCAGGTTTAAGACACTGAACAGAAAGGCTGCCAAAAATCGAGCAGCATGGAGAACCGCCATTAGGTGACCATGGCCGATGAATGCAAGCATGTTGAAGCCTTCAAAAACGAAACGATTCCTGTGGACAATTTTGGTGGATTGAAAATGTAGGAAATGAGTTTTGCATGCATTAACCCATCATGTCAATCATATATTTCCACCGACCTTTCTCCTGGCCAGGCATTTCAGAGAAAATCATCTTCTTTTAAACCTTAATATCTCAGCTAATACTTAACCAAAAATAAAAAACTAAGTGTCATACCACTCACCAATCCTTTGACTTCAAGCTGATTGCCGCCGATTGTCCGTGAAGTGTGTAGTCAGAGAGAGTGAGTGGGGAAATGGGTCAACTTTTGGTGTGTTTTTTTTGCCTGTGTTCATATGTGTGGCTGAGGTGCAGAGGCACAACCAAGGCTTATACTAGCCCTCCACAATAAAAATACTTCCAGAAGACCGCAATCCACCACAAATGCTATTTCCGTGTAGGTTTTTCAGAAGTGTGCCGTGAATGCGGGTGTGAGTGTGGTTACTACAGCAACGACCTTGAAGCAGGCTGGCTCAGCCCACCTACAGCCCCATGCGCCTTCTCGCCTCACCACCGCTCCATCATGGTTCCACCAGCACCTTACACCACACACACACACACATACACATGGAGATGTATGTCTGGCTTGCATTGTTGCTTGATTCTAGCACCACTGTGCCACTAGAAGTCTTGGTATTACTACAACTACTACTACTACTACTACCCTAACACTACTATTGCTACTACTACCCTACCACTAGTACTACTACTACTACTACCCTACCACTACTACTACTACTACCCTACCACTACTACTACTACTACTACCCTACCACTACTACTTCTACTACTACTACTATACCACTACAACTACTACTACTATATAAAACCTAAAAAAAAATAATGAGAACAAAATAGTTATTCACATACTGTCCATAATCCACTAATTTTCCACTATAAAATTTTGTTTTCCTGTGATTTTTGCTTTTTCATCAAAACAAATATGTAGTCACATAAAAATTTTCAACAAATAATAAGGCACTGACTTCATCGTGAAACAAACTCTGCTTCCATTATTCACATAAATATACACAGAGCAGTAAAATGAAATTTTTCTAATTATATAAAACCCCACTTATGTACTAAACTAACACTAACTTATACATACGACCCAGACTTCCACAACGCAGTCTTTGAGTGGAACTCAAAGAAACAGGTGGGGCACAGTGCCACTTGGCATTCAGTACACTACCACCTCGTCATACGGTGTTGCTGCTGTCGGTACGATGAATTGGCACAAACATGGCAACACCAGAAGGCTTCTTTGCCTGCAAATGCTGGAGGCAGCACTTCCAGGTAATGCCTACTGAGATAGTCCCTGCACTGCAGCCTGTCAGGCAGAAGTTGTGCACTGTGCCTCCATCTCCCAGCAGGCACTACTTAGCCATATCTCTGCACGAGGCCGTGGATGACATCCTTCTCAAACTGTCAGTGGGATGTGCTTGTCTGTGTGATGTGCTTGTAAAGAATGAAGGCACTCAATATAAAGATGTCAAGTACATGTAAGAATACCTTCTTATACCACTTACAGCAGCGCCTCAGACAGCTGAAGGCGCCACTCTGCATATTTCATCTATCGGCAAGTCGCATGTTGATGTTATAGTCGATAACTGCATCAGGCTTGAAGACTGGCTGCCATGTTCTTTTATCAACCTTGCCTGTGTTTACCAACTTAACTTCACGGACCATGGAGAGGACACTTACCTTTCGCTTATCGTGCCAGTGAACAGCAAGGAGTTTCCCTGATCTCAAGGTCCTGCACTCGCCCTTCACGATGCCCTTGGGAAAGGATGGCCAATGTTTTCTCTTTGAATGGACAGTGCCAAGCAATCCAATTTTGTGTTCTTGCAGGTACTGTACTTTGCAAGACTTGGCGCCATGTAGTAATTATCGGTAAACAGGATATGGTTGCCATCGAAGTACCTGTCCATGAGCTTCTTCACGACTGAGTCAGAGAAGCCATGGGGGTCGTCCTTCAATAACTCTGCATCACTTGCCGTATACACAATAAAATCTATCACGGAGCAAGTCTTGCAATCAAACAAAACAAAAAACTTTATTCCAAACGGATGCCTCTTTGATTGTATGAACTGTATGAAGGCAAGCTGTCCCCTGAACAGAACAAACGACTTGTCAATAACTACTTTTTGAAAAGGTTTGAAACATAACCTAAATTTATCCTTCATCATTTCCAAAATCAAACGAATTTTCCATAACCTATTGTTCGGATGCAGGTCCATGCTGGGAAAGAAATGCAGGTACCAAAGGATGTCGAGGTACCTGTCCCGTGGCATGTACTTTCCGAACAGAGATGTTGATGCAGCATCATCCACCAACCAGTGACCAGTAGTCACAGATAATGTGTTTTTTTATGTGTGGCATCAACTTTGTCAATGCAAGCCAAACATACATCTCAATTACATTCGTCAGTGTCCAGTCCTTCATTTCTGCAAATTCACGAATGTGTGAGGTTTCATCCAAATTGTAGCGGTATTCCCTGAAAGAACTGATTTCATGCACAACAAAATCCATCATTGTCATGGTGAAAAAGTAATAAAAAAATCAACAGGAGTGGAGTTGAACAGCAAGGGAATTGTGGCTGCACACCTACATTTGACTCATCAAATAGAGGTCCATCGGGCTGAAACACCATCCCTTCCTCCCAGGTGAACATTTCCATCATACCTACCCTTGGTCCCTGCCTTGCCTGCCGTGCACATGGCCTGCCCCGGTCCCTAGTAGGGCGTCATGGTGAAGAATATGGCGTATAATCACTTGATGAGGCAGGTGATGGTGGTGGTGGTGGTGATGGTGATGATGCAGGTGATGGTGATCCTGATGGTGAAAGCAGGCGATGGGAAAGTGTCTGGTGGCCATAAAATGAACATGGCAGTGCACCTGCACCTGCATACCCAGACGTACTTGGCTGTGGTGTTGAGACAGGGTCATGTTGCAAGGCAGATGGCGAGGCAGGCCAGTTTGTCGAGGCAGGTGGTGAGGCAGGCCAGCATGGAGTGGTAGGTGCTAAGGTAGGCCAGCATGGCAAGGCACGTGGTGAGGTAGGCCAGCATGGTGAAGCACGTGGTGAGGCAGGATGGCATGGCGAGGTATGTGGTGAGGCAGGCCAGCATGGAGAGGCACATGCTGAAGCAGGTCGAGAAGCAGGACGAGTGACAGGTCAACTGGTAGATAAGGTGATTAGTGGAGATGCTAGTGTAGTGGCAGGTCAAGCGGAAAATTCCATGGTAGAATGTGAGTCACGCGCTGGTGTGAGGCTTCCCTATGGCGCTTCCTCCTCCCTTTCTCCACTCCCTACCTCCTTTTCCATCTTCTCAACCGTGCCAATATTCCCCTCTCCAGAATCGTCACTATCCTCTGAACCATTCCCATCATCAGAAATGGCAGATGAACATACAGGGGGAAACGATCAGAGCACAGTGGAGGGCTTACATGAGCCACCCTCCTCATCCGATGCATAAATTTCGACACTCATCATAGCGAGGTCGTTTTCCTAGTGGAAGAGTCAACTTTCCCCACTCACGTTTGGTGATAATGTCAAGTTTAGCTGTTTCCATATCGCACTGTCACTAAGGCCCGTTTTTTTTCGTGCCTTTGGATTTCATTGGTGTTGAAGTCAGCGGCAGTGGGCACTCAGCCAGGGGTCCGGATACAGGGAAAACTTTTTGCATAGATCTATCCATTACAGAGGCACGCAGGCAACTAGAGCATGACTGGGATGCATGAAGGAAGGTTGCCAGTGGCTGCGTGTAGTGGAAATAACCCATGGAAGATTCAAACAATGCCGTGAAACATTAGGTCATGTATGCCACCCACATGTCTCGGACCATCATGTATACATGACACCCGGATGCAATGGTTTAAAAACAAGGCTAATTATGCGACAGGGTTGCATCAAACGAAGACCTATCGCATAATGATTTATCACATAATGTTTCCTGTACACCAGGAAACATTTACTATGCTGTGTGGTAACCATATATAACCAAATTATGGCACCTGGTGGTTTAATGGGCAATTAAGGCAGTCTGATTAGATTGAGCCTGTGCAGGTATATATCCAAAGGGTGGTTGGGGTTTATTGCTCACGTAATGCCACTCACAGATGAGCGAGGCTGGTCGCTCACATCTAAAATGTCAGGACCAAGTTGCCTAGCCCTGGGCTCTTACGCTCCTCATGGGGCAACAAAGGATTAGATGATGATGATAATGAGATGGATGAGGTTTATATAACATGGGTTCAATGGGGTGTTTCAGTGGTCTCTCATGAACAAAACAGAATGAAAGGCAGACAATCACTGCGAATGTAAACATTAAGCTGCCATCTTGGCTCAGTCAGCTCACTAGCGCCCTGTTATGGGGATTCTTGTTACATACCGGTATGTGTGACAAGGTTTCCAAGTCACAAGTTTCAATATTTCACACACAAAAAGGAATGACTTCTCTAAATACTGCACACTGCACTATCTGTTATGCACTTGCACTGTTCCTTGGCAATGGCAATGTTGTTTCATGTTCAAAACAGAATGAAAGGCAGATGATCACAGCCAAGTAAACAGGCTTGCATGCGTCACCGCATTTGCACAAGATTCTCGGATGGCCATCGAAAATATCATTCTTGCAAAATCGCAATTAATATTTAAAGTTTATACCACAACAGGGTATACTTTTGAATTATCGTTGCAGTGATCTGTCACATAATAAGAAGTCATGTAACGAGATAGGACTCTATGAGCCAAGTCAGAAATTTGGTGTGCCACAGCCTCATCCCATGTCAGTTGAAGCAATTGCTGTGATGGATGTTGTGGGAAGTGAATGGAGAGATGAAGAATGCAATCATCAGCATATGACTGGATTGGGTTACATGTACAGCTTAGATGGTCACTGATGAACAGAAGGAAGAGAGTTTGTGATTGGACAGAATTCTGAGGAAACCCACTGCTGGTAGCTCTAGTGGAGTGTTTTTGGTGAATTTCACTCCTCACAGCACAAAATTAATGCAAGTGCTTATCAAGCCACCCTCACACAACTTAAGCTAGCAGTTCATTGCAAGAGGCCCAGCTGCTGTCCAAGGCAGTGCTGCTGTTGCACGATAATGCCCAGCTGCACACTGCTCATGCCAAACTGAATCTCTTGAACACATGACACTGGGGAATTCTGCCATATCCTGCCTATAGTACTTATTTGGCACTACTGGACATTTACCTTTCCCCAAATTGAAGAAGCACCTTTGAAGCCTACCAATCCAGTCTGACGAACATGTCCAAGAAGAGATACAATGTTGACTATGTCAGCAAGACACATCTAACTACAACCAAGGCTTCAATCCCTTGATCTACTGCTGCCTCAACAAACAAGGTGATGTATGTTGAAAAACAGGCTTACTGTATGTACATATGTAATCCGTGTGTTCCCCACCATAACCTGATTACATTCAAAATATAAAAAATTGGGAACCTTACCTTCTGACTTACTCTGGTACTGTATTATTGCCCACCAGTATCAACAGAAGTATGTACATCTAAAACAGAACTTTTGTCTCACCCATTCTCTTTGAGGGATCCAGTGTTAACATTTTATCAATCAAATCACAGGCATGGGGATCTCGGACATAAGGCTTGAGTCGTTCCTTGACTTTGCGCTTATGGTTTTTTGGCAATTCCATGGTGGAGTAGAGAGGCAGGTTCTCCACACCTGGCCATACCTCGCTGCTGATTGATCCACACAGTTGTGAGATCAAGTTCAACTGATGCTGCTCTGTGCTGCCCTGCATGGTGGGGTACAAGTGGATGTTGAAAATGAATTAATATCTAAAATATTTATCAGCACCAAAAAACAGATCATTATCATAACCTCTTCCACTTACTACATCTCTGGGCTGCCATACTGCTACCCTGACAGGCTATTTCATTATTTGCTCTATGTAAGATGTGACCTGGCCATTTTTTTGTTTTTTGTTTTTTTGTTTTTTTTAATCCACCAATCCACCCCTAATCAAACTTTCTTCTTGTCCTTCACAAAATACATAACACTACCTGTCTCATCCTAGTCTGATTACTGTATTCTACAAGTTACGTTCTATGGACTTTGCCTGATTCATTTAGTTTTGAAAGGCTCTGTACACACTGCATTTGCATCTGTCAGCCTTGTTCACCTGGTGGCGACTCTTCATACAGCATTTCTGTTCAACTCCTTAACCCCAAGACAATTCTGTGGAACCTAATTCCAGGTCTTCTTGGGTCTATCTCTTGGTGTTTTACCTTACACATCTTTTCACTCAGTTTTCGTCCCCCATTCTCATATTTTACATTTTTATATATACGGTACATATTTTTTTACATGTCCATCTCTGGGCAAAGGTTTCAGGGCCTATCCCAAGGCCCAGTAGTCCTCCTACACTCCTCCACACGTCATCCCTTCAGGGCTAACACTGGCCATCCATACTGAATACATGATAAGACTGTCTCACACAGGACTGGTGTACTGATATTAGCAGGGGTATTTGTTCGACATGTCAGTGGGTCTTCTGGTAGGCCAGCAAAGTCTGGTTTTATGAAATTCAAACCTGAACTGTTCCCTGCCCCAGCTGGGATTCGATCCTGGGTCCATTAGGACTGCAGGCCACCTCTCTACCGATTAAGCCACCACCTCCCCAACCTAAGGATTAAAATCTTTAACCCTTTCACATCGGGTGGCATGTCAATGTGCCAATAAGGAAATGTCTGTAGCCATCAGGTGGCACATATACACACATTCTGGACTTTTTATATCTGCGCGCCAGTACTGAGGGCCCACTAGTTGTTCAGTATCACTAGGTGGCAAGGCAGAGGAGTTGCCATCGTGAGAGGTATATTATACTGTCTACAACTGTACAGTATTTTCAAAATATACGAGAAATATGTCAAGAAATGCAGTACGAGATGTTTTGCTGCCATGGCAGCTTACTTGGATCTGATGGAAGCGATGTCTAATGACTGATTATGCTGTTAGATGAAAGTGAGAGTGAAAATGAAATGCTATAATAATAGAAAAAGAAAGGAACAGCTTTGAGTTTATCATTATACTGAATGGCATACATCTGGCAGCAGAGGAGCTCCATCACCACAGGTTTTGACAGATCACCACACAGGTTATTATTATTTTTTTTATATTATGTTAAACATCATTCTACTCAAGAAATTATTGTCTATTTTTTGGTGTGGAATATTTTATCAAAATAATTATCTTTATATATCTCAAAACCCCCATGTGTGGGACATCCAGCCCCACCCCCCACCCCCCCAAAAAAATACCCAAAGTGAAAGGGTTAATTCAGAAAAGGAACAAGATACAGGCACACCCCGAGATCCGGCATATTGCTAACCGATGATTCGCTAGACCGAACAAAAGAAATAAGGGAACATTCCCACAATTTGAATGCCCGTCGATTCGCTAGTCTGAACACTCAACCATTTCCTAGGTTTGAAACGAGCATGTCTGAACGAGGACGTGATGGTGCACAAGGCTCTCCCGGTCCTCCCTCCATCCCCTCACTTCTCTCCCCTCCATCCCCGACCATACTCAGCACTGCTAGGCACGTCTCCCTTCCCATCCCTCCACCCCTGCTTGTCTCCCATATGTGTGTGTGTGTGTGTG
>JAGKTI010009057.1:0-31934 GCA_018397915.1 Birgus latro
GTCTCATTAACTCTCCTCCTCTTACTGATTCCCTTCAACCTTTGTCTCTTTGCCGCACTGTTGCATCTTTATCTCTCTACTATCGCTACTTCAACGGTCACTGTTCCTCTAAACTGTCTGCTTGCATCCCTCCACCTCTACGGCGGGCACGTAGTACCCGTCTAGCAACAAATTCTCATCCCTTTTCTGTCCAACTGTCTAATGCAAGAGTTAACCGTTATTCTCAGTCCTTCATTTATGTAACTCGTCAACTCTGGAACTGCCTTCCTCTGTCTGTATTTCCTACTTCCTATGATCTCCAGTCTTTCAAACGCAGTGTGTCCAGGCATCTCGAAATGAACGGATCTTGAATTTGGCTCTCTTTTGTATTGTTTTTGCTTTTTCTAGGAAGGAGCAGTATGCGGGCCCGTGGCCTTTATTTCCTTTTTCCTTGCATTAAAAAAAAAAAAAAGTTAATGCTTGTCAGCACTTTACTGTTTTTACACTTCACTTTTTTCACAATAACACTTGAATAACTTCACAAGTACCGAAATATACAAACTTCACTGACACTGCACCGACACCCAACTAAACTTCACTCAAACTGACTGAGGCCCAACTAATCCTTAACCTTAACAACAACTAGTGTGTCACTCCCCATCCTTATATAACCTTGCATTACTCGAGAAACGTCTAGGACGAACTCGACGGTGCGACTGTAAACAGTTGTCAACTAAGAGACAACCAAAAATATGCCAATCTTCTTACATTACATAAAACTCTAAATCAATTACCAAACTTAAATTAAATTACATAATTTAACAAACAATCACGTAAATGCAAATAAAACATTATAGAGAAGAGGAGCATAAAAATTAATGCATAACTTACAAAACAACTACTCTCACTAACAGCAGGCAAGCTGGCAACTCTGACCGTACCGATACCGGAACTAGCCTACCGTACAGACACACCGAGAATGTTCTCGAACACCTAACTGGCAAATCCCCCTTCATAACACTATCATCAGTATCACTCATTTCCTCCATCCCACTTTGACCTTTGTGACAAATGGAATCGCAAGTTTTCAGTTTATAGTTCTCTGCATCCCTTTTTTTCTTTTTGCTCGTTGTAGTAGGATTTTTGTTTCTTTTGTATCCACGTTTCCAATGTACATCTGTCTATTTCTTCTTTGATCTGAAAGGAACTCTCTTTCACTTACGGGCTCCTTTCTTTTCTTTGAACACTTCCACTCTTCATAGGATTTACATTTGCAACAGGAGATGTCAAATAGCTCCTTCTGTATGAGTTTTTTTTTTTTTAGTTTTTAAGCTGTTTGTTGTAGCAGTCTTTTCTCTTGTTTTTCACCAGGGTCTTGTACTCAAAATGGTTGTCCAAAACCAGCTGCGTAATTCTGGTCAGGTGAACACAAGGAACTGAAGTTTTTTCACAAAGACAATGAAGTTCTGATCCAAGATCCTTCGCTGTTTCCTTCACTGACGCTTTTGATTTTTCTCTTTCAGCAAAAAGTTAATGTCTTCCCACATCCCACTTCGTTGGAAGTTGCTTGTCACCAATAGTTCTTAAAGTGCCAAAAATATCAAGAGTTAAAAATATCATGAGTAGTGTGAGCCAAGACTAGTTCTCCATGGTATTTAGCTATTAAGCATTAATACTTGAAAATGAAAAAATAATATGAGAGCAAAGAATAGATGATTTAAACAACAAAACAAAAAACACGAAATACAAGGTCTGACCTATAAGACTCCTACGACGGCACTGATGCACCAGATTCAGCTAAAGGCGAGATATTGACGAGTCAGGCGTCACCTCTGTATGAACATAGATTACACCAAAATTTTACAGACATGATACTTTCATTATGGATCAACTTTTCTTTGGTATTACAATTTAGAATTCACACGCTGGATTTTCCGACCCGGTCTATTCTACATCCATCCCAGTCTGCCCCATCAAAGTGCCATCTGGTCACTCTGGTTCAGTACAGGGAGGTTTGGGGCAACTGACGAACGAGGAGATTGTGGTCGGAAGATCTAAGTGGTAACAGTACCTCTGTTCTGTATTGATCTGGGTTATTTGTCAGGAATACGTCCAAGAGACAGGCTCTATGGTCAGGATTATCTGGTATCCTAGCTGGTTGTTTTACCAATGGTGTTAAACGATTCTGCAAACAGCTCGCACTCTAGGCCAGTATCATCAGTCCTGGCAGAATGCAATAATCATTGTACGGACGTTAAAATCGTCCAACACTGTATACGTCAAAGACAGTTGTACCAACAGTTGACTTTTCAACTCCCTTTGACCCCTCCTCCCTCTTGATGGCGTCACCATTTTTGTCTTTCAGTAGCATAATTTGTTGTTTTTCTAGTGAAATTTTGCTTTGGACCTGTTTCTATCTATCTATCTATCTATTGCCTGACGCCATAATCCCGTAAGGGGTGGCCATTTGACTTTGAGTTATTTGTTTTACGGGGAGGGGAACTAACCCTCCAGCAACCCACTTGTTGACACGTAGTGAGCACGTATGGTTTGGTTATATGGTTACCACCCAGCGTTGTAAATGGTTTCTTGGCTTACAGGAAACCATTTGACTTGTCACTCAAAGTAAAGCCACCTGTAAAGGAAAGAAAGGCAATAAGAAGTGACAGGAAAGATGGAGAAATAGGAAGAGAGGAGGGCAAGCACAGAAAAAGAATGATAAAGGCTAAGGAAGAAGTAGGCAGCACTACATCAAGTGAGTGGATGATGGTCGCTACCACCTACCATGATGATCCATGTTCATCTTTCGTTTTTCTCCTCTCTGTCTTATGTTGATAAGCTTAGTTAATTCTGCTCTCTCTATTACATCTTTCCTTGTTTTTAACTTTCATCTCCTTTCTTCTTTTTCATGACATGAGATTGATAGTCCTTTTTTAATACTTGCTGGTTTTGGCTATATTAGCTTTCCCTACTACCTCTGCTGATTCCCTTAACTCTTTTGTTAGTCTACGTTCAACTCATCTGAGTCACACGCTGTATAACTTAGTGCCTGACTTAGTTCTTTATTTCCAATTGAAAGGCACCTTTGTTTTTGCATACTTTTAGTGGGTACAACATTTTACTTTCAATTAACTTCTTTCTTTCACTTCTGAAATTGAATTTGGTTATAAAACCCACCTTTCTAAGGTCCCTTCCTATATTTACTTTGTTGATAACTGACGTTAGTGATCGTGTTGTTTGTATCTGCTGTAATGAAGTCGATTTCATTCTTTGTTTCTCCATTTGAGCTTCTCCAGGCCCATTTTCTCCCTTTTCTTTTGTGGAAGAATGTGTTCATTATTCTTATGTTGTACATTTCAGTTCAGCAAAATTGATTTCGCCAGTGTCATTCCTCTCCTACTTGAAATTCTCCTATACATGATTCTCCTTTTTAGATTTGCCAGCTTTTGCATTGAAGTTTCCCAGAGTATAATATACCTGGCCTTTTCTTCTTCTATAATCTGGGAGACGTCATAGAATGATTCTATTTGTTCATCTGTGCTTTGAGAAGTGGGTGCATAGACTTGTAGTACTTTCAGGGTGCATCTTTTGCACACACACACACACACACACACACACACACACACACACACATAAGACAAGATAGGACAAATATACCATTTCCAGTGGAGTTCAGTTTGGTAGGATTGGTTTGTTGTTGTCATTGTTAAGTCGCAGCCAGTTGAGACTAAATTGTTAGGTGTAACTGGTCATTGTAGTTGAGAGGAATAATTTGTTGTTGTTATGGTCGATTGAGTAGCATCCAGTTGAGTTCAAATTGGTTGGTATAATTGGTTTTTGCTGTAGTCGGTCTTAATCTGCTACAGAGCCAGGGGGGATCCCGTAAGCACTCTCTGCCCGTCGACTGCCCTGGGATGCTATTGTATCCGTAGCAGTATCAAATATTTCTCTTGTAAGACTATGTATTTCTCCTTTCAGGTGTTTGAAGGAGTTATAATGACGATGATACGTTTTCTTTAATGTTTTACGAAACTCTGTTTTGAAAAATCCTTGACTGGGGAATTTTCTTGTGATCTGTTGAATTCTTGTAGTAAAGTTTTCCAAATTTGTACTTGCCTTTGCTACCCGTAGCAATTGAGACATGTATACACCACATGCTGGAACTCTAGGTATGCTTCCCGACAAATATGAGTATGATACAATTTCAGAATTATAATAATCTCTTTTATCAATGAGTTTTGATATAACTTTGTTTTTTTTATTTTGATATTAATTTCCAAAAAGCCTGCTACACATACACACACACACACACACACACACACACACACACACACACACACACACACACACACACACACATAAAATAAAGTGAACAGCCCACCGACGTTTGCTCTTCGACTTTCTCGCGTCCTTTCTTAGTTTCCCATTCCCTCTCCTGCCTCCTTATTTACTTAAATAAAAAATGACATTGGAAGGATAATAAGATTAAAATATACAAAATTCCATAAGCCCTTACAGACCCGACGACCACTGTGCACATGACATGTGGTTACATTCTTATTCTAGATGGCACAAGAGAATTCACAACGCTTTTTCCTTAAAAATCCATTTTGCATATTACGTCCTAACGCTCTCTCATACGTTACCCGAATCACTTTAACATCGGTGTAGTTTGCGTCAGCAACATACAAGAGGATAATAATTCCATTAGTCCGGTGACTTATTTTTATTTTTTCCTTTCTACTCTCAGACGATAATAAATGGATTAGGAGAGAATTTTCGAAACAGAAGGGTTAGATGCAGCCTTCATTAACCCCTTCACCAACCTGAACAAAGTCATCTGCAGATACCAGGAATAAGACAGCTGAAGACGTCATGGCAGTGAAGGGGTTAAGGCGTAATATGTAGAATAAATCAGTAAGGGAGGGTGCCTTGTTGTAGGTGGCATTGACAACTTCGTAGCATCTCATCCATAGCAATTTATATTGCATACTTCACTTTAACGTTCTCTTATATGTTGCCTGTATCGTTTTACTTTCGTCTTAATTTACATCAGCAATATGCAGTACGATACTGAAGTGTGCTGTGGTGAATAAATCGATAAGGAATGAGTGTAACAAAATCTCCAAAGCTCCTTACATTAGGACTGCATGTATCATGAGTGGTTGTTATTGAGTATACCTGGTCTGTCTGGCCGAGCAGACCCATTAACCGTTGGCAACCAGTCGACCCTCCAGGTCTGTCCCGGGAAGTGTACCGATGTTCCCTTGCAGTAGGTACCGCCTCGCCACAGCGAGACGCGGGAAAGAGTGTGGAGGTTTGGTCCCTGGATGGACGTCGTATTTGCATGTCCACCCATTTCACAGGGACATTATAGTTGGCTCCACATTATCCCGTTATATGATTAGATAGTTACCACCCAGCGCTGTAAATGGTTTCCTGGGTTACAGGAAACCATTAGGTTTGTCGTTTTTTGTAAGGCCACCTTAAGTGGAAAGAAAAGCAAAAAAAAAAAAAAAAAAGGGTTACAGGAAGGATGAGAGATATAGGAACAGAGGAGGGTAGACACAGAAAAAAGAATGATAAAGGAGAAGGACCCGAACAGGAGGGACCAAGAGAAAGAGAGAGTTATCACTTGGGAAATTTAAGAGGAAGGGGAAAAAACGAAAATAAGGAGGAGGAGTAAAAGAAAGAGAAACGGAAAATGAGGGAAAAACAGGGAGAAAAAGAGTTCCAGATGGAGGAGTTAAGAAAATGGAGAAAAGCAAAGAGGAAGAAGTGGGAAACGGCGAGGAGGGGGAGGAACTGGGTAATAAAAAGTAAACTAAAAAAAAAAAAAAAAAACTGGAGGAAATAAACGGGGAGAAAATGCAGGAAGAAAGGAAGAAATAAAGTACAAGAGTGAAGCTGCCAAATCAAAGTAAAGGATAGAGAAGAGTAAAAGGGAGAGGGGGGGGAAATGTTGGAAGAAAAAGAGAAACGGGAAGTTGAAGAGAAATTGAAGAGTCGGTGGGATGGATAGAAGGGACAAGAGGGAAAAACACAGAGATGAAATTTCACACAGAGAGAGGTACAATAATTGTATTTTGAAGTTGAAAACATTTATTGATTCTAACTGGTCGTGCAAAGTAATATAAGCACTCTAATAACCATGACCAAGCGCGCTAACAGTTTCCCGTTCGGGCCGTTCCACCCCCTTTCCAACTCACCCCACCCATGCCTGTCCTTGCCTAACTGTCGGAGCCCTTAATACACATTCTCAAGAGCTTTTCCGATTCAGGGTATTTTCCGTAGCTCCTGAGGTATTGATTTTTTCGTAAGCATAACTTACATGAAATTCAAATACTCCAGGGACGTCCGAAGAACGGTTGTATATTTAAAGCTCTGACGCCCCTAGCGTCCAAAGAACGCGAGTATTAAATTAGTATGTATGGTTGTAAACAAAGGTGACGTTCAAAAAGTGCTCATCGAACTAGGAAGATGGAGGAAACAAACTAGAAATTAATTAAAACTAACCTACGAACGAATAAAAATAAGAAAACTGAACTGAGGATTGTGGGGAAAAAAATGATAAAGTAAGGACTTAACCTAAGAGGATAAAGCATATCACCAACTTAGAACAATAAAACACTTAAAACTAGCTGAAGTGATAACTACTATTCCGGAAGTTAATCAATATTACAGAAATATAAATATTATTATAAAAGCAAATCACCAACAATGAGAATAATAAAAACATAACAAACAGTCCATCCAAATTTTCCTGGCGAAGATGCCCTGCTAACTCTTACTCCTGACTATATTCTTTTTCCAGATTTTCATCCTTTGGCACTTATTTCACGTACCTGAGTGGCAGAAGAGAAATACTATGGCCCTACAGTCTCCCATAGCACTTCATCATGACTCATATTCTAGTGTTATCAGTTTTTGCAACCGAACGTTCGCGTTAGAAAAATGTCAGTTTTAGGCCACGTTAGAGTAACAAGGGTATAGCTGATAATATAACTGCGGGAAAATATAATGCCGCAGCCCTTCGCTAAAGTGACATAATAGTTTGATTATTCTTGGTCCCTCCACCCGATTTTACTAAATTTTGTGAGCACCTCTAGCCGTGAAAAGGTTCATTAAAACTATATCGAACATTTCCAGTTTGAAAAATCCCAAAAAGGAAAAAAAGATGGTAAGAATATAACAGAACACACATCAGGTGGATTGGAGGGGTTAAGGGGATGGTGACTTGTTGACGATTTTTTTTTTTTTTTTTTTTATGTATCCGGCTCTGGGTTTTCAGCTTGCTATCAAGGCCCACAGCAGTCCTCCTACATACTATCATACACCTCTACATGTCACCACTTCGGCGCTAACACCCACCGGCCATATTGAATATAAGCTAGGGCTGTCTCATACAGGACTGGTGTACTGGTATTAGCGGGGGTAATTTTACGACATGTCGGCGGGTCTTGTGGTAGATCAGTAAAGCTTGATTTAACGAAATTCAAATCCTTAGACTGTCCCCTGCCCCAGCGAGGATTTGAACCTGGGTCCATTAGGACCGCAAGCCACCTCTCTACCGATCGAACCACCGTCTCCCCCAGATGATTTACGTTATCTGTGATTTATGACAACTGTGACTTCAGATAATGATGACTTGTGCTGTTAGTGACATCTCTTGATGATGACCTGGTGAAGGTGACAAATGTTATGGTAATATTTGTAATCTGCGACTTATGTTGGTGGTGACATGTGCTATTAGTGGCTTCTGTTATTTATGACTTTTGTTATTTTTGACTTCTGTTGATGGTGCACTCTTGAAAACTGCACCCTTATTCTCGTATATAAGGAAGGAAATGCACTATCTTTTAATGAACACACGAGTTACAAAGACTGAGCAATGATAGCCTTCCATGTTGTGAGTCCCGACGAAAATACATTATAAGGGTACCTGGGACCCCTTTTCATCAGTGTCAGAATGTGGACGGACTAAGAAGACTCCAGTTTATGATAAAGTGTACAGTGCTGTCGTCCTCTCTCGTAGGTTGTGTAATAAAATGAATCGAAGGGATTGTTGCATATTTTGCATACTGGGAACGTGCCACAATTTCCTATCAACCAATCATGTGACGTTATACAGTCAAAAATACACTGCCGTACATTTGATCATATTGCTCCTACTACAAGACGATGTTATTTTGCTTTTGAAAGCTAAACTCTTCAACAGTCCCCTCATTACAACACGTTTCCTAATTTTTTTTTTATTAGTGTTGCCAACTGTACGGTAATTACCCTCGCGCAAGGTAATTCAACGCATTTTTCGAACGTGTAGGATCATTTTACTACAATAATGCAAACTGTACGGTAACTGTGAATTTTCACGAGAGAATGGAACATTTTCTATTAAAGCAAATTATAAAACCTCCCACACACTGTATAAAAAGAATAACATTAATTTTAGTAACTCCTTAGTGAAAGCGTTGCACTGTAAGGTGTGATATGTGTAAAGGTAACAGTAAAAACCTTTTGTATATTACCCTTTTCTGGGTGTGTGGTGCCCGAGGCCAACCTACAGTTGGCACTCCTACACTCCTGACAGTATTACATACCAGCTGAGAAACCTCCAGCCTATCCTGGGTGTTCTGACTTTTCCACGTACAGAAAGGTCGTCGCCGGTGATTTCTAACCTCACCACCAAGCCTTCAATAACTGTTTCTGAATCTTTGTTTTTCTTTTTTCAAACAGCATTAAGGTATAATGATTGTTTATTTCTATAGAATGATATTCCTTCATATGAAAAAATATTCAAATAAAAAGTAATAATTTGATTTTTTCCCCCGAACCTTATGGTAATGAAGGATATTGTAGGGTGATTTTACTCTCCGTGTAGGGTGAGCAGCGTCAAGGGGTTGGCAACACTGTTTCATAAATGGCCTTGTGGTGGAAAATGAAGCACAGATCATTGAACAGAGGGAGTTACAAAGCTGACAGTATTGTGATCTGACGACAGTCTGCTAATAGACCTCAGATGATATACAGCTTATTAAAAGGATACCAGCCAGGCTTTAACAATCCAGGGAACACTGCTATTGATGGTGATTTTTATGGTTACATCTTTGTGACTCAAGGTGCACGGCTCGTTTCAGACAGTAAGTCCTTCTATAGGGGTTTTATACAGTAACTCCTTCGACTTATGCAGCAACTCGTTCAGATGTTAACTCTTAATTACTCTTGTACTTATAGAGGAACTCCATCTAGACTGCAACTCCTATACAGCGACCGCCTCTAAATGGTAACTTTCACACAGTAACTCCTTGTACTTTTACAGCAACTCCTAGACGGCAACATATCCAGTAACTGCTTCTAGACCAGAGGTTCTTAACCTGGGGGGCGCGCCCCCCTTGGGGGGTGTGAGCAAATTCCAGGGGGGGCGCGAGCAGGGGAAAAAGTAGGAATTTCTCTAATTATATTTGTAATTCTCTTAACAAAGGCATGGCTAATATCAAGATGATTATGAAAGAAGTACAAAACATGCTTGGACGGCTTTATGAACTACGAGAAGAAGTAGCAATAATTCTAGATTCACAGCAGAAGGCAGTTCTCCATGACAAGTTCCACTTTGAAGGCTTTCTGTTATTTTTAGCTTACCTGCTGGACATCGTAGCGCTGAATGCAATCAGCCTTAAACTACAAGGAAAAAACATCAACTTCATCATGCACCACGACGCCATTCGAGCCTTCAAGGCCAAACTCGACGTCTGGAAATGTCGAATTCAGGATGGAAATACAGCCAGTTTTAGTAATTTGGATTATGCTCTCATTCACAGTTACCTAGATTCTTAGCTGAAAAAAATAATAATAATAATCACTCATCTGACTGACTTGAAAGTAGAACTCATCAGATACTTCCCAGATACAGATGAGAAGCGTGAAGCCTGGAAATTCATCAGGAACCCATTTCAATGTGAAGTAGCTGATGTTTTGAATGAAATGCAAGAGAAGTTTCTTGAGTTAAAGTTCAACTCCTCAGCTGAGGAAGGCTTTAAAGAACTGTATCTTGAGACGTTCTGGGACAAGTACCTTCCTGTTTACCCTCTGATCTCACATCAAGCTCTTCGGATTCTGACAATGTTTGGATCCACGTATCTTTGTGAAGCTGCATTTTCCATGTTCGTTGCTGTCAAGACCAAGTACAGAAACCGGCTGAACGTTGAACGGGACTTACGTTGTGCACCCTCTGGCATTCGACCACACATTCAGATCTGGTAGCTAAGAAGTAGTGTCAGGGGTCTCATTAAATTAGTAAGAAAGTAACCTCATTAAATATGCTGGATATATTGTTTGCACATAATTCATGCTCAATAAAAAGACTAAGAACACCAATTTTAAGGTTTTTCCTTAAAATCTGGGAGGGAATTTTTTCAATTTAGTTGAAGATGCGAGGGGCGAGCGTGGAGGGTAGGACCAACTACTAGAAGGGGCGTGGTAGTAAAAAGGTTAAGAACCACTGTTCTAGACGGTAACTTAACTTCTAGTTGGTAACTCCTACATACTTCAAAACAGAAACTCCTTGATGGTAACTCCTACACAGTAACTCCTAGATAGTAACTCCTACACAGTAACTCCTAGATGGTAACTCCTACATGATAATTCCTAGATGGTTACTCCTACGTAACAAGTCCTAGATGGTAACTCCTACATAATAACTCCCAGAAGGTAACTCATACATAACTCCTAGAAGATAACTCCTACATAATAACTCCTAGATGGTAACTCCTACGTAATAACTCCCAGAACGTAACTCCCACATAATAACTCCTAGATGGTAACTCCAATGTAATAACTCCTAGAAGGTAACTCCTACACAATAGCTAACTCCTAGATCAGTGGTTCTTAACCCGGGGAGAAATTACCTCCATAGGGGTCATTTTACCTTTTCAAGGGGGCAATATAGGTAAAACTTTGCTCGGTGATTTTTCTTTTCCTTTTTTTATGACAAAAAGATTATCATGACCAGGATCTGGCTACTTTCTGCATAAAGCTTCGTATCGAATACACCATTCTGTCATGGTGGGCACACACGATCCTGGTGCCTTTTACAACTACATAACACTGTGAAGTAGGCTTTTCTATGAAAAAAAAAAAAATGCTCATTGACTATGACATGCGATACGTATTGCCTCTAACTGAGCCATGCGTAGAAAAACTGATTAGAGAAAAAATGTTTCACTCATCACACTAGTAGTCTGGCCAAATGTATGTTCTACACACAGTGTAGTTGAAAACCGTATACTGTGTTTTTGTATAGCTTATGTAATCACTTGGAAAATACTTTACTTGTACCATGATATTTTCATACTCTTTTTCTCTAAGTAGGGTGCGATAGTAAGGGCGCGTCCACACGTATACTCGAACATGTGTTGACAACACAGCTGGCAACATGTTTGGATACATGTATGCAGCAGTATTTGGACAGATGTATGCAAACATGTTACAGTGCAGCTTCAAACCTGCTGGCAGCAGAGGTGATGGGATAAGTGTGTCCATACGAGGCAGCTGGGACTTCATCATGATGTTGCCAACATGATCTGGACGCTGCTGTTCCCAGCACGTTTGCAGCTTGTTCGTTATTGTGTTGTTTACATGTTGCCAGGACTTGTTTCAGCACACGTGTGGACGCGTCCTAACAGTCTGTCTTCGTGTGCCAAGAGGTAGCAGTGGCAAAAAAAAAAAAAAAAAAAAAAAAAAAACAGTCCTAGATGGTAACTCCTACGCTGCAACTCCTAGATCAGTTGTTCTTAAAGTAGTACCTCAATACCCCTAGGGAGTATCAAATTGCTCCTTAGGGGTATCCAGAAAGGCATCCTGAAACAATGAAGAAAAAAAATCGTGCTTGGTAACCACGAATAACTGGAAGCCATAACAAATCCTTTTTCTCTTTTTTAGAGGAAATTGAAAAGAGTAATACGGTAATATTAGAGAGTGGGTATCAGGATGACATGGAGTTGAAGTTCAGAGTATCGGAGTCGAAAAAGTCTAAGAACCTTTGTCCTAGACTGTAACTCCTACACATTTAATCCTACTTAGTAATTCCTACACAGTAACTCCTATACGATAGCTCCTAGATGGTAACTCCTAGATTGTAACTCCTACACAATAACTCCTAGAAGATAACTCCTACACAGTAACTCGGAGATTATAGCTCCTAGACTGTAACTCCCACACAGTAATTCCTAGACTGTAACTCCTACATCGTAATTCCTAGATGGTAACTCCTACACTGTAACTCCTCGATGGTAACTCCTACACAGTAACTCCTCTGAACTAGTCTTCCTTGTCGTCGTCCCTCAGTGCTCTGTCTACAAGCCTCTCGAACCACAGCGCTACGAGGGTGCGATTCATCACCTTCTCCATCACAAATTGCTGAAAGAAAAGGAAACGTATACAGATTAGTTAAGCCTCCTTCCTACTATATAACTATTCAGTCTGATATTTTTTTACATTAAAGTAAATATTTCAATCGTCTGTGCCCGAAACGTTTCGACATTGCTCCTTTCTATCTATCTATTGCCAGACGCCTCAATCCCGAACGGGGTGGCCACAAACAAATCGCCTCCATGTCACTCTGTCCCCTGCCATTTCACTACCACGCTCCCAACTCACACCCCCCCTCTCTCATATACCTCTCCACTCCATCCCTCCATCTCATCCTCGGCCTCCCCCTCCCTCTCGCCCCCTCCACCTCACTCACATACACTCTCCTCGTCAATCTTTCACTCTCCATCCTCTCCACATGCCCAAACCACCTTAACGTGTTTCTCCTAACGCTTCCCATCACATCCTCAACCACACCACAACGCTCCTTCACTTCCTCATTTGTTAGTCTCTCTCTCCATGTGACTCCACATGCTCCTCTCAAATAACTCATTTCCACTGCTCTCACTCTTGACTTCTGTCCTTCCAACAGGGTCCAAGCTTCACTTCCATATGTCAGAGTTGGTATCACAATACTGTCATGTAACAACTTTTTCACTTCCATGCTCACCTCCCTGTTTCTTATCACTGCTTTCAACGAACCAGCAACCTTCCTTCCCTGCTGCACCCTTTCGAGCACTTCACCCTCCAGACTTCCATCCTTACTCATCACACTGCCCAAGTACTTAAATTCACTCACATTCTCCATATCCTTCCCATCCAATCTCACTGTACACTCACTGGCTTCACTTCTCTCGAAGACCATCACTTTACTCTTCCCCACATTCACCTTTAGATTCCGTTTCTTACACACTCTCCCAAACTCATCTACCAAGCCTTGCAGCTCCCCTTCGTCTTCACTCAACAACACAGTATCATCTGCAAACAACAGTACAGGGAGTTTCCACACACTGCCCTCTCTCACTAGGGCCACTCCAACATCCACTGCCCGACCTTGTATCTCTTTTATAACCCCATCCATATACAGATTGAACAACCATGGAGACATGACACATCCTTGTTTCAATCCAACCTTCAAATGGAAAGATTCACTCAGTTTGCCATCCACACGCACTGCAGCCTTAGCACCCTCATACATACTCTTCACTGCCTTCAACAACTTCCCATCCACTCCATATATTCTTAATACCTTCCACAAACCTTGTCTATCCACCCTGTCATATGCTTTCTCCAGATCCATGAAGGCTGCATACAACTTCTTGCCCTTCTCTAGAAACTTTTCCACTACGGATCTAAGAATGAATATCTGGTCTACACAACCTCTTCCCTTCCTAAAACCTCCTTGTTCTTCTCCAACTAATTCCTCAGTAATTTCCCTAACTCTGTCAATAAGTATCCTACCATATATTTTTCCTATTACACTGAGAAGGCGGCAAATGCCCCTATGATTACCACACACTGTTTCTTCCCCTTTTCCTTTGTACAGAGGAATAATTATACCTGACTTCCAATCCTCCGGGACTCTACCCTCCTCCCAAGCCAAACTGCACACCTTCCACATCCATTCTATTACTATCTCTCCCCCATGCTTTAGCATTTCACCACACACTCCATCAATTCCTGGGGCTTCCCCCATTTTAACTTTCTTCATTGCTTCCACCACTTCCATCCTGGTGATTTCTTCCTCTCTTCTCACAACCCCCCTTCTCCCTGCCATTCCCCAGCCACTCATACTTGCATTACTTTCATTCTCTATGTTCAACAGTTCATTAAAGTGTTCTCTCCATCTGTTTACTTTTTCTCCCTTCTCCACTAGTAATCTACCATTTTTATCTTTCACACCCCCACTGACTTCGTTGGCACCCTGTCTAGCTCTCTTTACCTCCTTCCAGAACATTTTCTTACATTCCCTCCACTTTGCACTCAAATTCCTTCCAAACTCCTCATCCACTCTCTTCTTACTCTCTCTTACTAATCTTTTCACCTCTCTCCTCCTCACTACATATAACTCTCAGCTTCTTCGTTGCCCCTGTTCCTCATCCACTCATTATATGCTTTCTTCTTTTGTGCCACAGCCTCTCTCACCTCTTCAGTCCACCATGCTGTTCCCTGAACCCCCTTTCGTCTTCTCTTCACGCCACACACCACCTCACATGCTGCACAGATTTCTTCTGTGAATACCTTGCACACACCCTCCACGTCCCCCATCTGCTCCAATCTATATTTACCCAATCGCTCCTCCACTTCCCTTCTATATTCAGCCTTTATTCCATCCTCTTGTAACTTTTCTACCCTCCTTGTAACACATACTTCCTCCTGTCTTTCCCTTCTTCTCTTCCTCCATCTTGTTTGGACTCTGATTCTGGGGGAGGCGGTAGCTCGATCGGTAGAGAGTTGGCTTGCAGTCCCGAGGGACCCAGGTTCGAATCCTCGCTGGTGCAGGGAACAGTTAAGAATTTGAATTTCATTAAATCAGGCTTTACTGATCTACCAGGAGACCCGCCGACATGTCGTAAAAATGACCCCGCTAATACCAATACACCAGTCCTGTATGAGACAGCCCTAGCATGTATTCAATATGGAGGGTGGGTGTTAAGCGCCGAAGTGGTGACATGTAGATTGTAGGAGGACGACTGGGCCTTGATAGCAGGCTGTGAAGCCTATGCCCAGAGTCGGACACATAAAAAAAAAAAAAAAATACATCTCCTTTCGTGTACATATTTTTTTCACTGATTAAACTCCATAAGAGCGGTTATATATTCGGGTTATCTACGAGTAAACAGCCTGTATTTTGTTTTGTATGTGTGTGTGTGTGTGTGTGTGTGTGTGTGAAATAATGTATGTCAGCTGTAATAAAAAGCATTGTAAAAAAAAAAAAACTTTTTTTTTAATCACTAGGCATTCAAATACCGGGTTGCTCTGGGGAAAAAAATCGACTTAAAATGGAATTATTTCACTCCGTATAACAAATCTTCGAATTCAATCTTTTAAAAAACGTGGATTCAGATGGTAGTATAGTATTTAGTTCCATATCGTCAAAACAACGAAACGACATCTGATGATAGAGCAAATACGTGTAATAGCGTGTTGTGTTGGTGATTTATAAGAGTAGCATGTGAAGGTGGAGGGAGGTATGTTTGGAAGTGAAACAAGTACTGTAGGTGTTTTTGTGTTAACGAGAGAGAGTACAATGGAGAGCAAATACCAAAACCCTTAATGGTCCTTTAGAGGTTTATTGTTATAAAGAAGACTATGACCATGACAACTGCTTTTGAAAGCCAAAAGGAATCAGTAAGACTAACCACTATGCAGCACAGAAAAAAAAAAATTGTCATGGAATTTCAAAGGGAAGATAGACTGGAAACCCTATAATCTCCACTTAATCTGCAAGGGAAAATACACATTAGTTTCTTCACAATATCGCGCTATAGCTGTATTCTCCGTGATTAGAATGAGAAGAAAACTATTACCCAGATATTGTATTATTTGGTTGGGAATACTTTTAGCTGTGTTTGAATCTACAAGTAAATGTTTATCCAGGCGATTTTGAATGTTAATACTGTACTTCCATTTACAACATCCCTAGACACTATTACCAAGATGTGTCTGGAAGGGCTCCTGAGATGTCGGTTATATCTGGCTCCCCTAGCCCAGAGGTAACAGATGTTTCCATTACGGTTGCCTCTGATGAACCTGTCCTGAAAATCCTTACTTCGAGGTCCAGGACCCTTTATCCTTCCCATCTGCCGTCCTAGGTCACTGGGGACAGTGGGTAGGAGTAAGAGGGGACTTCTTTTTCATGCTGGGCCTCGATGTCTTGACCTAAAGTCCGCAACCATTTCTCCCGCAGTTCTTCTGTGCCACTTCTGAGTCAAGACAAAAGCATCCACAGAAAGGTTGTCTCCACGGGCCGTTCTGTGATTACTTCTTAACCCACCGCGTGCCAGTGCCGTTTTAAGACGGGCTGATGTAATGCCACGGGCAATGCCAGTGCCATTTTAAAATGGGTTAAAACTAACAAATTCACTGCGACCGCATTTTTCAAGATTCGCGGGTAAAAATTGGCAGGCATGTATGGTAACTGTTTCTCTACCATGCCCCAGGCAGTCAAGGCTATACACCCACTCTCCCCCGCCCCCTCACGCTCGCTCTGCCTCACTCTGCCTGCGTGCCTCACCCGGTGCTGTACATAGTGAAAGCATGTTGTAAATATTTTCATTTAAGTGTAAGGACTATACATAGTGAAATCAAGTTGTAAATATTTTCTTGTAAATGTAAGGACTGTACAGTGCCCAACAAAACCGACGCCCTGGCCTTGCGCTAAATTAAACCCGAAGCCACCAATACAGTGTCGGCGAATCATCTGGATCTGGTTCATGTAGTATCCAACAGATGGCGTAGTATACACTACTTGCATTGTTTCTCTTAACCCGTCACGTCCCGACCGATTTCCAACCTACCATACCACAAAATCCCGAGCATTTTTGCAACAAAAAAAAAAAAAATTATTGGCTCAATCCTTCGCTTTTGTTGAGAAACATCGAAAATTCATAGAGAAATCGCGATCCTATGCTTAAAACTGTTGATACAGGTGTCATGCAACCTTACGTTTTCCTTCTTTTTCAGGGTACCTGGCTAAAGAAAACGAACTATGGAAGGGTTAATTAATTCAAGCCACTTTCAATTATGTATTTATTTATGTATTTGGTACAAATTTATGTGTAGTAACAGACTATATTGGTTTTAACACATTTATTTAGGCAATAGAAGCATTATTCAGTCACCAAACACATTCACATATGGCACCTTCCTTTATGACATTACCACCTCATCACTTCTGTTTGTTTCTTGCTCTATTTCCTTTTTTTTTTTTGTCCTCCACCTCAGGAATCACTTTCACCATGAATTTCGTCATTGGAGAGACCCTGGGGCAACATACCTTTACTGTCCAGATAACTGCTAATAGATGAATTGCCCAGTGTGGAGGGGAGGGTGGGGAGCGGGGTTAGGTGGGGCCAGGCAGTATCCCCGCTTGACAGCAGGTAGAGGAAGGTCTCCTACATTATGCCTACCAAAAATCACCCATGAAACTTGAAAATTGTGCAAATTATGAAACTTGAAAATTGTGCAAATTATGACCCTTGCAATTGTGCGACGTACCCATATGTCGATGGGTGTAGCTGTGACAAAACATCACGACGTACCCATACGTCGATGAGACTCGGCGGGTTAAACTGTATCAAGTCTTTGGGAAACACTCCTCTCAGATGTATGCACTACCATCAGTAAATTAATGTATTACCAAATTGATTACTTACAGTGTTGTTGACCATTTCACTAATACGGAAAATGTTTTGTTTTGCTGGTCATCTGAGCTTCATCACTGGCGTGCAAGTTGGTTTTAGGACTGAGTATTATTATAAGCAATAAATTGACTGCACTGATATAAAATGTTTTATGCATAGTAATCATTCGCTCTCGACTTAATGACACTTCTCAAACGTGCCCCTTCCACTCCCCCGACCGCCACCACAACCACCACCACAACTCACTGCTGCTCGTCTTCCACCACTCAGAGCACGAAAACGTATTTTTTGCTGTACGTTACTAGATAGATGCATGTTCTCGAGGGCGCGCGCGCACACACACACACACACACACACACACATACACACACACATTTTATCTTTCACCATACGTCCATTTGGATGGCCTCTACCAGTTTTGGCAATTCGAAGCCTTGGACTAAACCACGGACGGTCCTTGAATATCCCAGTGACTTTGTAATGACATTCATTAACATACCTTTTTCAGTCAGTCATACCAGACTAATCTTATTAGGGTCTTGATTACTGTCAGCATTTGTGCGTGCCACAATAAATCCGGCAATCAACTGCGGTATTAAAATAAATGCGGCACAGACTATGATATACAGTGTAAAGTAATTAGAAGATACTGATCATGAAACACACACACACACACACACACACACACACACACACACACACACAAAGACTTGTCTCATCTTTGCCTGTTAACCCCCAGTCCCCTCCCCTTTCCTCCCACTTGACTGCGCCATCTAGGACTGTTCATAGTGAAGTCAGGTTGTACCTATCTTCAAGTAAGAGTAAGACAATGCATTCACAGTGAAAGAGACGCAAATTGTGACAGATGTTGAAGTAACAAGTAATCAGAAAAGTGTACTGAACATTTTTATACATTCCCAGCATAAATACCAGAGTCTACCTTACACAGAAAACGGCTTTCTCTCACCTAAGTGGTGAGCGTGAGAGAGCGGGAATACCTGTATACTAGTATTTAGGACTCATTTTAACTCATTTCCGAGCTTCGGTGAGTATTTTAATGGTGAAATTCGTTGTTTTCACATCAAAATCTATCACTTTAGCCCCTCAAAAAAGGTCAAAAAATGGCTGGCACTGAGGCAACCCATAGGGCTAGTTTTTCTTCTTGCCTTATGGCATCGTCCACATGAATACTACAGTGTTATTGTCGGGGGCTGTGTGGCAACTGGAAGGAGTCACAAACCTTATTGCTTTCCTCTCCTTTGTGTGCTTCTCTGCATGAAACCCTTGAGGGTCTTGCCACTCCTTCTGCACCACCTAGGTACTGTGCTTTTTATTTTGTGCAGACCCAGGAACATGTTGATGGTAGTGAGGTTTAAGTAAAGAATTATGTCCCCCACCAACTGGTTTCCCTCCAGTCTGACATCCAGTGCTTTGCTATCCATTGGCATGCCCTCCGCTGGTACCTCATACGGTTTGCTCGCTTAATTTACCGCACAACTCATCAGTGGGGAGAACTAAACTTGAGACCCTACTTCCACAGCTCCCTTCGATCTTTCTTCTTTTAGTGAATTTTAATGGTCGCCACCTTATATGGAGTGATTGTCATATTACCAATATTGGGATTTTATTTTGTCCTTATTGGAGAATGAGGGTCTTTGCTTATTTAGTACATGGGCATTCACACATTTTCATCCCCATACAGGTTCTTTCACTGCTGTTGACTTTTCTATATGATCGCTTGATTTGCCTCCTGGACTTTGCCTGGGAGGTTTGGGGGGATCTGCATGGCACTGATCACTTCCCTATCAACCATACTGCAATGGTGTCTGACCCCTATTTCTATCTGCTCAGGTGGAAACTGGATAGGGCAGACTGGTCCCTCTTCTCTTCCCTAGCGTCTGTTACTGTTCCTGTTGAGGAATTTGCACATATTGATGAGACTGATTTGTTTTTCACCTCCATGATCCATTGTGCCTCCCTTCAAGCTGTTCCCAAAACCTCAGGGACATTTCGCTATCATCTTGTCTTGTGGTGAACTGAGGATTGCAGTTTTCCTTTATGTGCTAAGTAGACTGCATTCCCCTGTTATCATTGTTGCAAAATGAACATACTCTTGCCAAATTCAGGAAGGCAAAGAGGAAAGCTCGTTGAATTCTTAAGACAGCCAAGCAGGACTCTTGGGTTGCTTATGGTTGTTCAATCAATTCTAGAACACCTTTGTCTCGAGTGTGAAAGAGGGTGCGAATATTTTCAGGTAAACTCACTGCTGGCAAAGCTTCTGTTCACCTGTCTGATGGTAAACCTGTTGGTGACCCTGTGTGGTGAGATATGTTGGCTTCTGCCTTTCCTGAGGTGCCTTGTAAAGGTGAACATTCTCCAGTTTTTGCCAGCCTATGGGAGGTGGAGGAGGCTAAGCTGCTGGACTTCCTTTCTATCGTCATGAACTTCAGCCTGCCCTTTCCCTTTGTCGTGACACCTCCCCAGGGCCGGATGTTATTTCTTGTGCAGTGCTGAGGCACGTGGAATATGAAGCAATGTCCTTCCCGGGTTCTTCATATCTATTCACTAAAGATATCGCGCATACTGTACATGCCCCTGCCCTAATATGGACACACTCGCTTGTCTTGAGGTGCTGGCAGAACTACCTTGCTGCACATTCACTGTGCCTTAGTAAGAAGCAAGCTGCTGTGTGATTATATTCTTCTGCTACTGAACCTGTCCTTTAAAATTATTTTATACTTTTATCAAATCTCGATTTCAATACTTTGATAAGCTATATAATTTAAACTTCTAAGCATTGCTATAACTGTATGTCTCTCAATCCAGTTATCATTTTTTATCCTGCCTTGTTCACTCTTGTGGAAAGTTTTCCCCCATTTAGAGGCCTTGTAGTCAGAAGCAAAGGATTAAACGCAAAATGGTGGTTCTAAGCGGTTCTTAAACCCAAGAACTGGTTACTTTCCCGGTTAATGGTCTCTTATGAATACCATAAAATAAACTGCTACTGCCTGACGTCGTATAGACTTGTATTATAAATAAGTGTATATGAATTGTATAAAATGAGATGAAATAATGATTATATTGTGTGGGAGTAAATTCCATGCGTTAGAATTCACTTATGAGCATGCGTGGACGTGGAACTTCCCAGTAAGAAAATGGGAAAGCTGCACTAACATTAATACTGAAATTGATAGCAGTTTATTTATACAAAACAAAAGTAATTTCATTAAGCTATGTTTATCCTGTTATTATCATGAAGTAAAAAATTATAGGTCTCAATCAGTAAATGATTAAAGTAAAAAGTGGCATAAATAAAAAGTGGCAACCCCGACGGCTCGCATTTGCTGCCATGTGTTTCTATCTGCACTTCGCGATGGAAACACATGTCCGTGGACGCTTTACTTACGTGATCCCATAAGACGCAAGGTACTCCTGAGGGACGCCCAGCGCCGTCTAGACTTCACAAAGCACCACTCCGTTCTAGAGGTGAGATACTTTTATATTCATTGGTCAGTGAGTGAATGAAATTTTTTTGTGGTGACCCTTGAACTGAGGCTATTATTGCAGTTTTTGGTGCCTCTAGGAGTGAGGAAACTCATATTTGTGCCGAGGATTGTTTAAAGTTGCTCTGTGGTTCACGAACTCACGGTTTGTGTCCTGTGAATATAGCGCAGTTCCGTTAGGTGGGCGGTGAGCTGATGTCAGTCTACTGTTAGGAAGAAGCTTGCATCAGATCACGAGTCTGGTATGAATCATCGACTGGATGCTTCATTAGGTTACAAATTAGCAGGATTAGAGTTTGCTTAACATTTATCGTAAACATACTCACCATGAGAAAAATGCAGATATTCAGGGAAGCATATTTTGGCTGTTGCCATAGGGAAGTATTCCTCGAGCAGTTTATAAACCCAGAGGATAGAATAGGCCTATTGTGGTAGGTGCTGCCGACCACCAACCACACACTTGATGTAATGCTGCCTGCTTCTTCCTTCACCTTACCATTTTCTTGAAAAGTTATAGCCTGTCATAAATATGAAATTGATTGAGAACCTAACAAATGAAATGGTGAATGTATGCTGAAGAATAACTGTTACTTAAGATCTCCCTTCCAGAATTCAATGGTGAACAAAGTTTGACCACATTCTGGGATAAATTTAAGTATTTACTCCATGTCAGACCAGTTCTCCCAAATGTTAACAAATTCTGTAATCTACTGGGGCAGGTGAAAGACACCCAACAAGTTGATAGGAGAATTGCCTGTTGAGGATAAGTATGTGGTGGCTCTGATTATCCGTAAAGACAGATATGAAGAGAAGGAGCATGCTATTACGAAATTAGTCGAGAGTTTGAGTTATCCACTCCCAAGCATGACTTCAACCCTGCTAAATCTTCAGGCTGCAGTAAGCTATAATTTGAAGGCCATAGGTACCTGTCTGGATGTTAATGCATCAGACTGGTTGCTATCAAGGATTATATGTGCTGATGCTAGCTCCAAGGATGCATTGTATTTTAGATACAGTTAAGCCGAAATTTGAAATAAAAAGAAAACCAATTAACCAGCTAGCAATAAAACCAAAATCAGTATCTGCTGGGAAATTGTAACATAAGTACTGAAAAACGAATGAGAAAAATACTAAAGAAGATAATGGACAACCTCTTTAGAAGTAAGAATTCCATGGTAAACACCAATAACATTCTACCATATTTCAGAATGCCCGGACTTAGTCATAAGAACGACAAAATTAAATTATATGGGACATGGAATGATTTAAGTCCAAGACACAAATCTACAGACTGCGAGTAAAACAAAAATGAATATTTGCTTCAGGTGTAACAGATAAATATCATTGTGTTCTGTGTCCAAGAACAAGTGGTGATGAAATTAACCCGCCCCTCCCCGTCAACTTACGATGCACGTCGCAGCGTTTTTTCATGCTGAGTCCCGACGACGTGCATCGTACGTTATTCAGTGGAAAAGCCCGTCGTTTGCACATTTTTCATGTTTCGCGGGAGATTTTTGGTAGGCATATGTGGGAGACCTTCCTCTACTCCCAACCAGGTGGCAACACTGCCTGACCCTGTGTAATCTCCCCTTTGGGGGGTGCACCATTTTCTCACAACTCACCTGTTAGCAGTGACCTGGCCAGATCTCTCCAACGACGAAATTCAAGGTGAAAGTGATTACCGATGTGGAGGACAAAGATTACGTGGCACCAGAGTTAGTAATGAACAGAAGTAATGAGGAGGTAACGTCGCCAAGGTAGGTGCGGTATGTGTTTGGTGAATGAACAACGCTTATATTGCCTATATTGTTGTGTGAAAGCCAATATACTGTTGTATTACATATAAATTCGTGCCAAGTAAATAAATAATTACCAATTCTGAGTGGTTTTGGTTGTTTCCCTCGCATAGGGAGCGTCTTTTATGAGCGCGTCGTCATAGAAAGCGGTAGCCAGGTGAGGGGCCTCACCCCTGTTTAGGGTATTTTTTACTTAAGGTGAGCGCTTTCTCACTGAATTTTCGATGCTTTTCACCAAAAGCGGAGGTTTGAGCAAAAAAAAAAAAAAAAAAAATCTAAACTGGGTTCTGGGGGTGGGTTGGGTTAAAAGGTTGCCAGGACAGGGCGGGTTAATAAAACTGCAAATGTTAATATGTCATTTGCATCTTTTAAAGACAGATAACCCAGTAATAATGTTGGCTGCAATTCCAACTGCAGAAGTGAAGGTAATAAATGATAACCAGACAGTATCTGCATCGACTCTTTGGTAATGGTGTACCAAAGCCTTTTTATTTCTGCTGATATGGTGAAGGAAATGAATTTATTACAGATGATAGGCAATTTAGCCATTACATGGTTTTTGACCGGTAAGGATTCACAGTCCCTTGATGTCATCCAGTTTTCAATCCACCTTTGTACTTCACCACTGATGTCATAGAATCCCCACTGACACTATAGACTTGAAACTTCTAAAAAAGTATTTTATGGGGAACTTTGTCAAAATAATACATATGAATACATATGAATAATATCATTGAAAAAGTCAGATTAATATAACATGGTCGAATGTTCCAGAATTCATGTCGAGTCTTTGATGAGTTATTTTGTAAGTGATTAACTGTTTATGGTTTCCAACGACTTGCTTACGACTGAAGCTACGCCAATTTGACTAATTCCAAGTTTTTTTTTTTTTTTTTAATACTGGAGTAGCATTGGCCAGTTTCAAATCATCCACAGACCCATTGTTTAGTGCAGGGTTTGGAAACCCTAGGCACACGTGCTAGACTTGGCACGCGAAGTGCTATACTATGGCACTCGATGTGATCCGGAGTAACAAAGAACATATTGAAAATGCGAAGAAAGAGAGAGAAAAGGGGGGGGGACACATCCTTACTAAATCACTTATAGGAAATATAGATGTCCTTGTATAATTATTGATGTAGAAAAGATTCTTGCACATGATTCAGTGAGTTAACAATGAAACTATTTGCTACCCGCAAAGAGGTGTGAGCGAGTACTGCGAGACGTTGACGAGTACGACGAGATACGTTCATGCTACCCGACTGGCCGTTAGTGACGAGTCAGGCAGCTTGCTCAGTTACCTTATAGTCGCCACAAGTGTCGGAGATGTGGTTACAATGGTTACTGCCAAGAAAGCCAAGCTTGATGTGCGGTCATTTCAGGCATCATGGACAAACGACTTTGGATTTATCCAGCAGAATGTTCATGCTATGTGTGCTCTCTGCTGTGAGAATGTTGTGTACCGCACATAGAGTGATAAGAGACACTTTAAAACAAAACATGAGAAAACTTTCAAGGACAATGCAGACAAGGCATAGGCTATTAAGAAAGCAGTATCCAGCTATGAAAAACAAAGCAGTGTGATGAAGAGCGTGCATGCTAGCAAAAAGGAGGCTACAAAGTAGCTCTGTATATTGCAAAACATGGAAAACCTTTCACTGATGGAGGTTATATAAAAGCTGCCTTCCTGGACTGCTCTGAAGAGTTATTTGATGGCATGTCAAATAATATTATCATCTCAAGGATAAAAAACATGCTAGAACTGTGGAAGGGAGCATTTCTTAAATGTCTGCCAATGTAGGTGAGCAACAAACTGTTGCTTTAACATACGCACCCGTGTTCAGCGTGGCCGTGGATGAAAGTGTGGATATAAATTATATTCCCTGGTTGGCTATCTTTGCTAGGTATAGTGACACAGAGATACACGAGGAGCTGTGCTGTCTTAAATCTATGCATGACACTACCAAGGAAGAGGATATAATGAAAACATTCACTGACCATTTTGAGGACTGGAGTATTGTCACTAGAAAAATTTTTGCGTTTACAACGGATGATGCTCCTGCTATGCTAGGAAAAAGGAAGGGCTTCACTAAGCTGCTTGAGGATAAAACTGGGCACCCTATCCTGAAATTGCACTGCATCATTCACCAAGAAAATTTTTGTGCCAAGATTTCGAACTCTGAACTCAAGAATGTGATGGTCACTGTAACAAAAATAGTGAATTTTCTTGTTGCACGCTCTTCTCTTACACACAGGCAGTTTCAGTCTTTACTTGATGAGGTGGAAAGTGCATACAAAGATACAACCTTGCATAGGAGTGTCAGGTGGATAAGCTGTGGGAAGGTTTTGGAGAGATTTGTGGAGTGCTTTGATGAAATTAAGATTTTTTTAACGGAAAAAGGCCAAGCCTATCCTGAACTGGAGAACAAAGACTGGATTGTAAAACTCATGTTTCAGATATCACCTCACATCTCAACGACCTCAATCTTCGCTTCCAAGGAGCAGGACAGTCTTTACTGGATTTGTATGATAAATGGAAGGCGTTTGTGGCAAAGCTTGACGTTTTTTCATTGGATATTAAAAATGGATCTTTCCATTACTTCAAAAACTTGAAGAGCTTATCTGCAGCTCATACTGTTAACAGTGCTGATATTGAAGTCTGCATGCAGGAATTAGAGTCCGAGTTCTCACTCATATTTCAAGATATACGACACACTAGCCTAGTGTTTTCATTTTTGATCAGACCAGACATGTTTAAAAATAGCGACTTGGAAGTGCCTCTGTTCCAGTGGATGGAAACTGAGGAGTTGGAATAGCTGTTGATTGATTTTCAGGTTTCCTCTTTATGGTCAGCTAAATTGGAACTTCGAGAAATACTGGAAACAGTTGTGGATGATCGTGAAGATTCCATTCTAAGTTGTTGGGCATCACTGCCTAATAAATTCAACAGCATGAAAAAAGTTGTTTTTGCATTAGTATCAGGCTTTGGATCTACGTATCAGTGTGAGCAGGTGTTTTCACACCTGAAGCACATCCTTAACCCGCACCACAGCAAGCTTACAACGGATCATTTTGAGGGCTGTGTTAAGCTTAAGGTATCAAAATATTCACCCGAAATATCAATTCTGGCTAAAGGGAAGCAGGGGCAAGGATCACATTAAGGAGGTTAGTAAATGTTATAATTTTTTCCAAATATTCGTTTAGCAGTGTTTGTTGTATCACCAAAAGTCATACCTACCTGTTCATTCGTTTTGCATACAGATGTGTACTGAACACCACAATAAGACGTTTGCATGTATATTATGTATGTTCACGAAGTATTTTACTAGTTAAGGCCGCTACATTATTGCTACAGTGTTAAAAAAAAAAAAAATCTTACCTGGCACGCAGTGGCGAAATAATTGGCATTAATTATAAATTGGCACATAAGTTCAAAAGGTTGCAGACCCCTGGTTTAGTGATAACGTTGAAAATTTGAACTAAGGTCTGCATTCTTCATTTTTCACCTCCATATGAACTGAGATATACTTTTTGGTCTCAGTGTTTTGTTGATCTTAAGTTTATTCATGGCAAACTGGCCCCGATGTTTTGTTGATCCTATGTTTATTCATGGCAAACAGTACATAGCTCTCATTGATTACCGTATAATATTGCTAATTTGCCACCTTCATTTACATGTATGATTCAAGACGAAGAAAGTAAACATGAATTTTCTACTGTAAATACATACAAAGAAATCATTACAATTTTTGCCATTGCTGTTGTACTGTTAACAAGCTCTCCACATAATAAAACTAGCCAACGTATTGCCATTTTCCAAATCTTGTCCCCTTCAGAGTGTGCTGGTCCGAGATTAGGTTACTGTTAGTCAGGACATTTAAGGGCAGGCGACCAACCTACTCCCCAGATAGCATTTACATAACAGCAGAGCTGGGCACCTCCGCAATCACATCCGCAGTTTCCGCAATGGTGGACCGCATGATTTCAGTTGCGGAACTGCGATTGCGGCAAACTCATCTGAAAATTGTGGTATTGAAGAACTTCCCCAATCGCAAGCCTCTCCGCATCTCCCACGTGGCGGTCGGTGTCGATTATACTCGATTTTTTTCCAGCTGATGATCCACTTTCGTGAATGTGGCACCTGCGCACTCCTGCCGCATGATTGGTTGGTTTCAGTTTCATACCTGAAGATCATATTTATTAAAAAAAAAAAACAATTGTACCTTATATTCCAGTTCTCATAAATGCTGTTTTCCATTGTCATTGTTCTATACAAACAGACATGAAACGAGTATGTATCTGTGCGTCACCCAAACGGATAATGAGTTTGAGGAAGTTGAATTTGAACTGAAATATTGTTGTAAAAGGTACAGACTTGTTAAAAAAATAAATAAATAAATAAATAAACGCATTTGGCTGGGTAAGTGCAAATAAAAGGTATCTTAATACTTAGGCACTTGTTACATTAGATAATAGTACCATTCTAAGTAAATTAGCTGTTCTGTCAGTGGTAAAGTGATGGAAGTGGGGAGGCGAATGGAACAGTGGCTACAGAGGAGGGGGGGGGGGGGACACGAGAGACGGCCAGGCGGGAAAAACATGGTGTCTCGCGAGATGTCAGACTTTATCATGGATCATACCTACTCCATTGCTTCGATACCTTCGCTCATATTATCCATAAGTATATTTATTTATTTATTTATTCATTAGAGATGCAACAACTCTGTACCTTTTACAACTATAGTTCAATTCAAATTCAACTTCCTCAAAATCATTGTCCGTTTGGGTGACGCACAGATACGTACTCGTTTCATGTCTGTTTGTACAGTACAATGACAGTGGAAAACAGCATTTATGAGAACCGGAATATAAGGTACAATTGTTTTTTGTTAATATACTTCTGGTATGAAATTGGAACCAACCAATCACGCAGCAGGAGTGAGCAGGTGCCACATTCAGGGAAGTGGATCATCAGCTGGAAAAAAAAAAAAAATCGACTATTGTACAGGCTACAGCATGACTCATGAATATCAAGCTTGAACAGGATTCCCAGCCAGCAGCGGCGGTGGGCGAGCTGTCGCATCAGTGGGGATGGGCGATACCAGGAGAAATGATTTGATACGATACAATACGATATACCGTACTATAAGCCAACATGGCAGTAAATTTTGTGGCACGCATAGCTAATCATGCACAGTTGTTCCAGTTTGATAAGGGTTAATGTAATGGTGATCACTGAAAGTACTTCTTTTATGGTCTTAGTTATTATCTGCAAGAGTAAGCACATTTCTATGAATTACATGTAAAGTTCTGTGGATTGCATTCTGCTGCTGGTCAGATTGATTTTCCCGAGTGGCACAAAGGCTATTTCTTTTCCTTGTGATATTATTTTTGTAGTAAATGATATGGTTATATTATTATAATATTAGTATTGTGAGATTTTCATGGTATGCCCTAACTCTGATAAAAAATAAAGTGATAGGTATACACCTGAGTATACGTCAGTACCTTACAAAATTACGGTTCTGAGGAAGATAATTTTAATGGGTAAGTTTTCAGTAAATACACCAAGCTATCGGCGACAATTTTAAAATACGCAAGATTATTAAACCCTATAGAACACTGAATTTAATACTGTATGATAAATCCAACGAAAAATAGGTACCGAGAGAGGAGCTGAGTTACTGTATGAGAATGGAGTGGCAGAGAAGTACGTGAGGGTGGTGAAGGACATGTACGACGATAGAGTAACAGCAGTGAGATGTGCAGTAGGAATGACTGAGGGTTTCAAGGTGGAGGTGGGATTGCATTAAGTATCGACTTTGAGACCCTTCTTGTTTGCAATGATGATGGACAGATTGACAGATAAGATTAGCCAGGAGTTTCCATGGACAAAGATGTTTGCGGACAACATTGTGATATGTAGTGGGAGCCGGGAGGAAGCCGAGGCAGAGATGGAGATATGCACTGGAGAGAAGGGGAATGAAAGTAAGCAGAAGCACGACTGAATACATGTGTGTAACTGAGAGAGATGACAGGGGAACCGTGAGGCTGCAAGGTATAGAGGTCCCAAAGGTAGATGAATTCGAATACTTGGGGTCAGCTGTACAAAGTAACGGAGAGTGTGGCAGAGAGATACAAAAGAGAGTGCAGGCTGGATGGAGTGGGTGGAGAAAGGTGACAGGAGTGATCTGTGACAGAAGGGTCTCTGCAGAAATGAAAGGGAACGTTTGTAAGACTGTAGTGACGCCAGCCAAGTTGTACTGAATGGAGATGGAACCACTGACAAAAAAAGACAGGAGGCAGAGTTGGAGGTAGCAGAATTGAAGATGTTGCGTTTTTCACTATAGGTTGGATAGAATTAGAAATGAGCATATTAGAGTGACAGCGCACGTGTGTCAGTTTGGGGACAAAGCTAGAGAGACGAGACTGAGATGGTTTGGACATGTGCGGAGGAGGGATGAGGAGTGTGTCGGGATGAGGATGCTAGAAATGGAGCTACTAGGCAGGATAAAGGGAGGAAGGCCGAGGAAAAGGCTTATGAATGTAGTGAAGGAGGACATGTGGGTGGTAGGTGTAACAGAAGATGATGCAGAAGACAGAGTAAGATGGAGACGGGTGATCTGCTGTGGCGACCCCTGAGGGAAGGGCCGAAAGAAAAAGAAGAAAAATCCAACGAAAAAACGATTATTTCCCACAGTGACTTAGTGTCACTTTGGGAAATTAATATGATAAATAGATTATAAATACAATAAGTCACTACATTACCAATCGATTTACCGCCTGTTTGTGCACTTTGCGTTGAAAATAACTGGATTGCTGCAGCTGCGGTATTGAGGTAGCGGAACTGTACATTCCAAGCTTATTGTGGAATTGCGGTAGCAGAAAGTAAGGGTCAGGGGTTGCTGAATTGCGATTACGGAGTTGAATTTTAGATTGTGGTGCCCAGCTCTGCATAACAGAAACCTTTTGGCTTCTTCTTGGACTCGAATTGTAGTGCGTAGCAAAAATATTCTTTGGTCGTTTGAGTTACTGATGCTTCCAACTTTCAAGATTTTTCTTTGGACGTTTGATTTACTAATGCTTATATTCTGCACTTCAAGATTTTTCGCATTCTGTTGTATTAACATTTTAGCATTCTGAAAAAGGTTATGAGATACATCTATATCCATGTTGATTCTTTGTGGCTTTGTATTTCTTATGGGCACATGTAAGACAGTTCGGCATTGCTGTTTCACAAGACAGCATTCTTATAATCTGGATCATGATCATACCTGGAATTTACATTGTCATTGAAATTAAGGTTTAATGCGAATGGTCGATGATGGCCAGCACAAAAATAATATTCTTGAACATAATCAGTTAAATTTTCTGATGGAGCTGAACAAGATCCAAGGTATTTGCTCTATGAACTAATATAACGAACTTTTCTAGGAAGCTGGTGTACAAATCCAACCCTGTGTGTAAGGATGCTTCGCTTCACCTTGCCATGGGTAAATTAAAATTCCAATAATTAAAGTATGCTGGATGCAACAGCCTTTATCAATTTGTTCGAATAATTGTCCGTTTTCCACGTCTGAGCTAGGGAACTACGTTACACCAATCATCATGTGACTGATTCATGTCTAAGCTGAACATAGAGCTGTGTCATATTATCATTAGGTCGTTTTAGAAAGATAATATATGAAGATTTGATATACAACAGTACACCGCATCCCATTTGTCATTACCGATAATACTGTTACCTGGTGAATTATATCGTATCTATATTTCTGAAAGTGTGTCTGTGTGTTTGTCGACTAAATGGAAATTAAGTTGAACTATGTAGAGAGCTGTAAAGTTATCTGACAGGGGTAACTTTTTGCTGGCAATTTATTTGTATGGTTAAAGTTGCTAAAGTGGCACCCCTGATGACCAGAATTAGAGCTAATCAGGTCACTGACCATAAAAGCCAATTACCTTAGAGTTTTTACTATTTTCCTTCAAGTATACCAATATTACCACATCTCCGAGGGTAGGGTGATGGGTAGGATGGGAAGGATTAGTTGGGTGTGGAGCGACAGGGTGGGGCAATGTGGGTGTGTGTGGGTGGGTGGACAGGGCAGCATGGGTGGCTGGTTGGGTTGTGGGAAAGTTGGTTCATGGCAGGTTTAAGTCAGTGGGGGATATATCCCTGCGGATGTGGGACCAAAAAGGAACATGATCCAGTGGGTACTATGAGACACTTGTTGGGTCATCGCACACAAGGGAGTGGCCTCCTCAGGGTTCCAGACAGTGCTGGCATGCACAGTTTTACAAGATGAATGCTGTGTTCCCTGCTAGTCCTGATAGAGGGCCTCTTTCTTCAGTAGTTAACCATAATTCAGTAATGCCAGTTATATCATAGTAATCAACAAAACCACGGGTCTCTAAATCAGTAAATTTACATTACAAACTAAGCATATTTACGAAAAAAAACTCATGTATCAATTTTTTTCAAGTGAGCTGAGTCTTAACTTTATTGCAAGTGTAGCGAGGTATTGATGTTCAGTAGCCCTGGTCTGTCTGCTCCACCAGACCCATCAACCAGAGGCAAGCAATTGCCCCTGCAGGGCCATCCCGTGCAGTGAATCGATGTTTTCTTGTGGCAAACAACACCTTGCCACAGAGAAGCATGGGAAGAGAGTGAATGTTTGCATCTCCACCCATTTTACAGGGGAACCTTAGTAGGCCCCACATCACTTCGTTATTTCGTTATATGATCACAACCCAGCATTGTAAATGGTTTCCTGGGTTACGGGATGGAAGAAAGAGCAAGATAAAGGACAGACAAAAAGAGAAGATACAGGTGGAGGAAGAATAGGCAGCACCACATCAAGTGATGGGCGCCCCATCTACCACGAGAGAGAGAGAGAGAGAGAGAGAGAGAGAGAGAGAGAGAGAGA
>JAGKTI010009058.1:0-31934 GCA_018397915.1 Birgus latro
TTGTTACTTCCAATATGGAGCACTTTACATTTTTCTGTGTTGAATTTAATTTGCCATTTTTCTGCCCAGCTTGTTAAAGTATTAAGGTAATTTTGTAACTGCTGCCACTGAAATTTTGAAGTTACTTTACTGGTTACTTTAGTATCATCTGCAGATTTGGATATTTTACACTTTAGACCCTCATCAACATCGTTTATACAGATAATAAAAAGTATCGGTCCAAGTACTGTGCCTTGGGGAACGCTGCTAATCACATTATGCCATTTAGATTCCTTTCCGTTTATCATAACTCACTGTTTTCAGTCTGAAAGCCAGGCTTGTAACCATTTCTGCGTATTTCCTTTTATTCCATGTGCTTCTATTTTGCTCATGAGATACTTGTGGGGGACAGTGTCAAATGCTTTCTGAAAGCTGAGGCAAATTATATCTACTGCTCCTGAGTCATCGTATGATTTGTAAACATCATGGAGGAAGTCCAGTAAGTTTGTTAAGCATGAACAACGATGTTTGAATCCATGCTGTGAGTCTTTAATTATATTATTTTCTTCTAGATAATTAACTATTTTATCTCTTACGATTTTTTCCATTAACCTGCACACTACTGATGTTAAGCTGATTGGTCTGTAATTTCCTGGGTGTGACTTATTTCCCTTTTTGAAAATTGGTGTTACATTTGTTAGTTTCCATTCACATGGAACTTTCCCAGTACTTAACGATTTATTGAATAAAAGACAGAGAGTCGCAGCAGTAACTCATTTTTTGCTTCTCTGAGAATTCTCGGTGATATTTTATCAGGGCCAGGGGTTTTGTTTACGTTCGTACTATTTATGGCTGAAAGGATATCGTTATTATGGATAGCATAGTTACTACGGTGCCGTTTGCTTGGTTTGTGGGTAACAGTAGGTTTCTGGTGGTGTTTTCTACTGTAAAAACAGACGCAAAGAAATCGTTAAGAATGTTCGCCATTTCAACCTCATTTTCTGTGTGCTTGCCATTGTTCATTTCTAGAGGGCCTATTGATGTAATCATAACCTTTTTCTTTCCAATGTAACTGTAAAATTCTTCAGGATTCGATTTGCAAGTATTAGCAATGTGGATCTCCAGTGCTCTTTTGCTTTGTTTAATAAGTCTTTTCGATATGCGGCGTAGATTTTCGTACTGTAATTTATCATCATTATTTTGTGTAGTTTTATATTTATGGTATGCCTGTATTTTGGCTATTAAGGTACTTTTAATTTCACTGGACCACCACTTTAGTTTACTATTACCAGCTGGACGCCTGTTATGGCACACATGACTACCGCTTCATTAAATTTTTTGGTGAATACTGTATTTCCCATGTTTGGTTTACGCCATCAGTTTCAGACATTTCATTCCAATCTGTAATTCCAAACAGCGCTCTAAGCCTGGTGAAATCTGCTCTGCGATAGTCTGGGATCTTTTCTTTCCTTCTTTAACTTTTTCAGTAGTAATGTTAAACTGTATGATTCAATGATCACTGGAAATAAACTCAGGTCCGATTTCCATGGTGTTAACTAGGTTATCATTTGTAGTTAAGATGATGTCTGGGATATTGTTTCCTCTTGATGAGTATTCTACGTGTTGAGAAAGGGTGCTTTCTTGAAGATTCATATACAGCTCTTTTCCTGAGTGTGCCATTAGCGGTTCACCCCACTTTGTTACCGGTAGATTAAAGTCTCCAAAAATTACACAATCCTCTTGACAACAAATTTCTGCAATTTGATCCTAAAGTTTTTCATCTGTCTCAATTGACTGTCCTGGAGGACGACAGACGAGACATATACTGTATTTATTTTGTGCGAACGTAACTGGCATCTACGTCAGTAATACTGGGTTTGGATAGCACAAGGGGACTAGTTTTCATATATAGTTTCACATACAGTAATCCCTCCACCATCCGACGTAATAGAGCCAAAGGCATGTCCGGACAGTGGTCTTGTCCGGATAGTGGCCCTGAAGCTCCAGCACTGGTCATTCATGACCCTAACCTAACCTAACCTAAATCAGAAAACCACCTACCTACCTCCCTACCGGACATGCATAGCACTTATTTAAGTCCCCTTTCACATAAATAATGCACACAAAGCATGAATTAACTGAATTTTAACCAAAAAATGATGATCTAGAGGTGAGTAAGGCATAGGTGCTCACAACTTGCCAGCAAGTGTAAGTAAGTATCAGACATGGAAATCACTATGAAAATCACCCTTTCTCACACCATATGCATTAAATAATGGACACAAAGCATGAATTCATTGAATTTTAACCCAAAAATGATGATTTTGAGGTAAGTAAGGCATAGATGTTCATGAGTTGGCAACTTAGTGTAAATAAGTATCGGACGTGGCAATCACTATGAAAATCATAATTTCTCACATCTTATGCACTAAAATATGGGATACAAAGCATCAAATAAATAAACTGTTACCAGAAAAAGAGTTAGGTATGGCAAAGGTGTTCACTGTTCACCAAAAGCACCGGTCATTCTTGACCCTAACCTAAATCAGAAAACCACCTACCAACCTCCCTACTGGACATGCATAGCACTTAATTAAGACCCCATTCACATAAATAATTGGCACAAAGCATGAATTAATCAAATTTTAACCCCAAAATGATGAATCTGAGGTGAATAAGGCAGGGGTGTTCACGAGTTGGCAGCTTAGTGTAAGTAAGTATCGGACGTGGCTATCACTATGAGAATCATCATTTCTCATATCTTATGCACTAAAATATGGGATACAAAGCATCAAATAAATAAATTGTTACCAGAAAAAGAGTTAGGTATGGCAAAGGTGTTCAATGTTCACCAACAGCACCGGTCATTCTTGACCCTAACCTAACCTAACCTAAATCAGAAAACCACCTACTTACCTCCCTACCGGACATGCATAGCACTTAATTAAGACCCCATTCACATAAATAATTGGCACAGAGCATGAATTAATCAAATTTTAACCCCCAAATGATGATTTTGAGGTAAGTAAGGCAGGGGTGTTCGCCAGCTGACTATACAGTAGGCACGGAAAGTGTTGACGCCATCTTAAAAAAAGAAAACATTCTTGTGGTTAGCAAGGAGAAACAAATAAATTAACACTCACCATTGAATTTAGTATTTACTGGCATTCCCCTTCACCTTTATTATCTTCTTAAGGCGTCTGGGGAGACTGATGGCGTAGTTTTGCAGAACAGACGGACTAAAACTGCTCCATAGCTGCAGCCTCAAGTTTAGGCAAAGATGATGTGTCCATACTATGCAGCTGCCGCTTCATGTGCGCCCATAAATTCTCAATGGGATTGATATCTGGGCTGTTTCCGGGCCAATCTCGAATAAAGGGAACCTCACAGTCTGTTAGCCACTGTTTCACTGACTTTGCAACATGTGCAGGGGCAGAATCTTGCATAAATACTCTTGCCTTGGTTTTATCAAAAGAGTCACTTAAAACATCACATAAGAGCTCCAAATAATTGTTCTGGTTCACTTTTTCATTTGCAGGTAGAATTACCAACCTACCAACACCATAATATGTAAAGCAGCCCCAAGCCATGAGTGAGGCTGGGTATTTAACAAACTTGGAAGTGTACTTAGGATCCAGGGGGTCACTGCCTGGTTTGCGGTACACTCGTGATGAAGGGGTACCAGTGACAGTAAATGTTGACTCATCACTCCAAAGCACAGTTTTCCATTGCTCCTCACTCCAGGCAAGATATTTCTTACAAAAATTTACTCTCTTTTTATTCTGAAGTAAAGTTAGCAGTGGTTTTTTACGAGCACAAAAACTCCTGTAGCCCAGATTGTTATGCAACAGCTGCTGCACACTTCTGACAGACACATTTGCCAGCAACTGTGGGTTCTTTTCTTTTAAATCCCATGCTGTTAGCCTTGGATCCTTGCTAACTTGCCTTCAGATCAGCTGACGGGTCCTGAAGGTTGTCTTACGAGGTCTCCCAGGCTTGGGAAGTGGAGTGGGAGGAATGGCCTCCCCACTGTCCTTGAACCGCTTCACCAGTCTCTGCACTGTCCTCAGTCTAACAACATCTGATTTGCAATAAATGGGAGTTTGTGGCCAGCTTTGTATAAAGTAATCACTTCCACACGTTTGTCCTTGCTTGTGGTTACTTTAGGCATGATGAGAATGTGGTAGGTAACCAAATAAGTGTGTTATTTGAGTCAAAACATGCCCCCGTGGTGCATCACACACAGAGACAATCCTCCTCCTGTGGCTGCCCAAACATTACTGAGCCTGCTCCTGTGGTGCCAAAACTATTAAGCAGGGTTGCCAGCTCCCGTTGAAAAAGCATCAGCTCATTTCGCATCACAGGGGAGGGTAGTATTGACCCTACTTCACTTAAAACGAAAAAGAATGACGTCGGCAAAAAAGCGTCAATACTTTCCGCGCCTACTGTATAATGAACGTAAGGAAGAGACATGATTATTACTGAGAAAATCACCTTTTCACAGCCTATGCACTCAAATATGGGACACAAAACATGAAATAAATAAAATGTAACTAGAAAAATTATGATTTAGAGGCGTGTGAGGCAAAAATGTTCACCAGTTGACTAGATAGTGAACGTATGTAAGAGACATGGTAATCCCTGAGAAAATCACCTCTTTCACAGCCTGTGCACTCAAATATGGGACACAAAGCGTGAAGTAAATAAAAATGCAACCAGAGAATGAGGATTTAGAAGTGATTATGGAAAATATTTAGCAGATGACAATGTTTACTTACAGTCCATGATTGTTGTTTACCCCCATCTCTAAGGTTTTTTACAGTGGTCACAATTTCTCTTGAAGCATGTCCAGTAATCCAGTGTTTAACTAAACTTAATCCTTGACACTGTGGCTTTTGATTATTAAAACAAGAACGAAAATACCGCAAATGATCGGACAGCCGTCCACTGTTCACAGGAGTTGAGACAGAACTAGTAGGAGGGAGATTGGGAGGAAGGGAGCTAGTCGGCGCGAGTGGGAAATTAAAATTGAAGCGGTTGGAAAAAGAAGAATTTTTGTCAGATTTTTCGAATTTTTGGGCATTTTGGGGTTCGGACAGCCTACGATGTCCGAATAGTGATGTATCCGGATGGTGGATGTCTGGATAGTAGAGAGATTACTAGTAAAACACCGCCACCAGCTCAGTGTGGTCACTCACCGCTGAAAATATTGTACCCTGTTAATGAGTATTCCGCTAAAAAGTCACGGTCAGATGTATTAATCTAGGACTCTGTGATGCCAACAATGTCGTAATTTTCTAGGTAAATAAGAGATTCTAAATCCTCAAACTTGTTGCGCAGGCTACGTGCATTAACATAGCCGACTCTGATTCCGTCCCAGACAGCTGATGAACTGTCTTTGCGGGTATTTACGTTGAGGTTACTGCTCCTGGACGTTCCTCGTTTTTTTATCTGAAGAGGGGAACTTTATCACGTAAAGGTCTACCTAGATGTGCCGCTCCTACCGAGTTCAAATGGAAACCATCTTTCTGGAATAGAGTATGTTGCTCATAAAACTGGTCCCACAGCTTGACAAAGTCAACTCCTTCTTGCATGCAGAGAGATTTGGAGGAGGAGGAGGAGGAGGAGGAGGAGGAGGAGGAGGAGGAGGAGGAGTTCCTCGACCTTTGCTAAGTGCAAAGGTTAGCCACCAGACCACATGGGACAACTGTACACCTAGACCTGGAGAGGTGGGGTCTTCACCGTGGGTCTACCCCTCAGAGGCTGTCAAAGCAAAAAGGAGGACAGCATGGGGGCCAAACCACCGCAAAGCCCCCCGGCCCCTCACCGGGCCCTAGAACCTGGGAGTGGCCGCAGTCGCCCGGACAAGTACAACATCTCTCTACACATCACACACAACACCACCGTTTTTTCTACATCGAGAAATGACCCCCTGTCGGTCATTTCTTGACGACTTCTTCTAGCCAGGGACATTGAGAGCAATCCTGGACCCACCAACAAATACATATGTCAAACATACTCAAAACCTATCACTTCGAGCCGACAGACAAAGGGTTCAGTTCAGTGCAATTCCTGCAAGAGCTGGACCCATTACACCTGCACAAAACTTGTATCCAGAAAACATTACACAAACACCTGGACCTGCTCCTTATGCTCCTTCCCCCCACCCACCAACCCTACTCCTACTTCCTCCACACCCTCTCAGACTAACCCACCAATCCTTCCCACACCATCCAATCCCCCAGCCCCTCCCCTCCCACCCCAACCTAATCCACCCCAACTCTCACCTCCATCACAACCTTCTCCTACCCATTCCCCTCCACCCACACCACCACCTCCCCTCCGTGCTGCAGCACCCAACACACAGCACACACATAACATAAACATCCTTCAGTTAAACACAGATGGCATAAACAGCAAAAAACAAGAACTCACACATTTCATCAAACAACATAACATACATATTGCCACCTTACAAGAAACAAAACTACACACAACACAAATAACACCTACATTTCATAATTTCACCACCGTTAGACAAGACTGGGCCGACGGCGGTGGCAGTGGACTATCACCCTGGTACATAAATCCATCAACTTTTCAGATACCAGTGCATACACAAAATCACTTCTCCCACCTCATGACACTAAAACAGAAACACAATCAATTAAAATATGCACTGGTAACAAATCACACATTATAACAATAGTTAACATATACTGTACATTCCCTCCCAATCATCCCCCACAGTACCACACAATTACTCTCCACAAATATACATCACTAACATACCCATCATCATTCTGGGTGGTGATTTCAACGCCAAGGTGTCAGCCTGGCACGTCATCAACCCTGACACAGACAGAGGGCTGGTACTACTGTACAAACCCAAACACATCATCTTTTCATACTTAATAATCCCCATCAACATACCTATATCCCACACCAAGCCCTCTTCCTCCCATCATCACCAGACATCACCTTCTGATCCCCAAACCTCGCCCCAATAACATCCCTCCCGATTATCATCACTACCAAAACCAGAATCACCCCAGCTGGCCACAGACACACATACACTAATTATATGAGAGCGAACTGGGAGGCCCTCACAGCTGAAACAGAATAACACTTTCAAACATTAAACAGTACATCCACCACAAACATCAATACAGCTGTGCACACTTTCAATACAATTATACAAAACGTAGACAAAAGACACATCCCTAGAGGCAACAGAAAAACACAACCCAAACTTCACACCAGAAATTCAAGGCCTCATCAGTCAACGGAACACACTACGACACTCCCCAACACCCCATTCACCTGACACCGTACAACAAATACAAGAACTCAACATTCAAATAAGCAATAAAATATCAGAACAGCAAACACAAAATTGGAATAATTATCTCCAAACACTTGATCACAGAACAAACACCAGCAAACTCTACAAAAGACTAAACAGCATCACACTCTCCAAAAGCAATACTACACAATCACACACTGCCATCAAAACAACAGACACCATACCTTCAAACAAACAACTAGCAAACACTCTTATCAATCACTTTTCACATGCCAGCCATCTAAACCCCCATCGCGACGACTGACATATCATCCAACGTAATAGACAGTTCCCCACAGACCCAGACTTCGCAACTTTCACTTACAACCAGACGAAGTACATCATTAGCAACCTCAAACACTCATCTGCCTGTGGACCAGACAACATAAGCAACATACACCTCAAACACCTTGGACCACAAGGCATACAAGCACTCACGTTTTCGTTTTTTTGTTTTCATTTTTGAAGGCTCCAACATGCTTGCATGCGTCGGCCTTGGTCACCTAATGGCAGCTCTCCACGCTGCTCGATCACCAACATATCAAACTACAGCTACTCACACAACACAATACCCAACATCTGGAAGCATGGCATTATCATCACTATCCCTAAACCCAACAACGACCCCACGCTACCTTCCTCACACCGCCCCATCACACTCCTCTGCACCCCCTCCTAAGTCACTGAACAACTGGTACTACAACTAGTTACACCTCACACCCCCCTAGCCCCATCACAACATGGTTTTAGGCCACTATACTCCACAAACACTCTTCTTGCAGACCTTACATAAGAGTTTTCAATGGCATGAATTCAGTAGGCCACCACACAGAACACTCCATGTCACACTAGACATTAGTAAAGCATCTGATACCATCCCCCGCCACAATAACAAACAAAGATGACTGGCAAACTACTTACCAGGCAGATGTGCACATGCAACATTTGTCAGTCAGTCCTCGAACATCAGAAACTTCACAAATGGCATCCCTCAAGGATCTATTTTGTCCCCTACACTCTTCAACCTATACATGCACGACATACCCACACCCCACACACTACAGCAGATGACATAACACTTACATGTACACACCAAAATGCTAACACAGCCATACACATCCTCCAACCTTACCTCAACACACTACATGAACAGTTCACCAGAAACAGACTGAAAATAGCCCCAGCCAAATCTAAAGTGACCCTTCTCACAAACTGGACAGCAGAACACAGTCATTCACCATAAACAACACTCCCCTACCACACACACACACATACACACACACACACACCCAAACACCTTGGTGTACCACACACACACACACATACACACACACACACAAAATCCTTGGTATAACATACAATACATCAATGTCATTTAAAGAACACATCACAAACACAAAAAATAAATTAACACCAAGACTTAATGCACTGAAGTCACTTGCCCATACGACATTTGGACACAACAAAGAAACCACCACCACAGTATACAAACAATACATACGTTCAGTGATGAATTATGCAACCCTGCTTGGGTTCCTAACCTCAATAAAACACACTATAACACTCTTCAGACCACACAGAGCAAGGACCTAAAAATAATCACAGGCTGCACAGCTACTATACCCACAGACTAACAACACCAAGAAATCAAAGTCCTCAAAGTCAAGGATCATCTAAACATGAGAGGCACCCAAATTCTCGCTGTAGTCTCCACAAACCCAAAACATCCACTACACTACATGGCAGCACATCCACACACACCAAGGAACATCAAAACAACACCCAGCACACGATACCATACACAAATACAGTATTGTCATCTCTCCCCCCTCACCTGCCTCAGACCAGCTTCCAGAAGCATATCCACACTCAAATCACTCACCGCTTCCCTCAGTCACTTAACCCGCCGAGTCCCACCGACGTACAACGCACGTCACTTTTTTCCGCGGACAGACAAACCGACGTGCAATGTACGTCAGTCAGTTGCAAGGCCCGTCGTTTGCACATTTTTCAAAATTCGCAGGTGATTTTTGGTAGGCATATGTGGGAGACCTTCCTCTACCTGCTGTCAAGTGGGGATGCTGCCTGGCCCCACATGACCCCCCCCTCCCCCCACACTCGGCAATTCACCTGTTAGCAGTAACCTGGCCAGTAAAGATATGTTGCCTGACAGGTCTCTCCAATGACAAAATTCACGGTGAAAGTGATTCCTGAGGTGGAGGACAAAGAAACAAAGAAGCTAGAGGGAGAAACAAACAGAAGTGATGAGGTGGTAATGTCGTAAAGGAAGGTGCCATATGCTGGGGTTTTGGGTGAGTGAACAATGCTTTTATCGCCTATATTATTGTGTGAAAACCAATATAGACTTGTACTACACATAAATTTGTACCAAATAAATAAATAAATAAATAATTAATTTAAAGTTGCTTGAATCAATTAACTCTTCCATAGTTCGTTTTCTTTAACCAGGTACCTGAGAAAGAAGGAAAACGTAAGGCTGACAGACACCTGTACCAACATTTATAAGCTCAGGGGGGCGATTTCTCTATGAATTTTCAATGTTTCTCACCAAAAGCGGAGGTTTCAGCCCCCCCCCCAAAAAAAGTTGAAAATCGGTCAGGTTCTGAAGGTGTGTTGGGTAAAAAATCGGTCGGGACTGGACGGGTTAAAGACAACACGCAGCTGAGTGCACGGCCTCCTGACATCCATCCATCTGAATCCTATCTCCCTCGTGAGGACAGGGTCCACCTGGCCAGGCTGAGATGTGGGGATCATCCAGCCCTCTTAAGTTATCAGAAGAGGCTGGATGACTCAGTCGCTGACTCTTGTCCAGGATGTAACATAGCACCCCATACTATTAAGCACATTATGGAAGACTGCATTGCACACAACCACCTACACCAACAACACAACATACACTCCTTGAGAGCTCTGTGGGAAAGCCCGGTCTCGGCTGTGGCCTTCCTTAGGGACTCGGGGCTGTTCAGCCAGACTGCCTAGGGAACAACTACTACTACTACTGTACACCTGCTGGAGGTGTGCAGGTTGCAAAGCTTGTCTGCGGTGCACTGGGTGGTAAGTACCCCAAATGAATGTTTTGGGGCATGGGAACTTCAGGTTTTTTCATAGTTTCTTTGGTTTATTTAGGATATTCCCATGTGCTTTGATGTCAAAATATGGCAGATTGACCTGAAAACTGTCAAAATTAGGAGGGGTACTGTACATACAGTAGTGTATATGTAGGGTGTTTTTTTGGTTTTCAGTGTTTTTTTTTCTTGGTTTTAAAAATTATTTTGGATATTTCTGTGTGTGTTTTGATGTCAAAATATGGCAGAATGACAAAAAAAAAAAAAAAAAAGCCAAAATTAGTAGGGGTACTGCACATACACTAGTGTATAGGTACAGTGTTCCTTGGTTTTCAATGTATGTTTTTTTTTTTCATGGTTTTCTTGATGTTTGGCATTACTTTGGATATTCATATGTGAGCTTTCATGTCTAGATATGCCTGAATAACCAGAAAATACTGCCAAAGTAAGCAGAGGTACAAACAGGTTAGGTATAGGGTGGAGGTTGGGTATAGATAGGGTCTGGCTATAGCAGAGGGGATATTGTTCACTATCAGGACATTGCCACTACCTGGACATGCATTTGGCTCTATTACATCGAATAACTGAGGGATACTATATTTTCACCCATACTCTAACATGTGGCCTTGGATGAAAACACCTTCCGCCACTGGAAGTATGGTTGAAAGTCCTAAAAAAAAAAAAAAAGGGAGGGGGGGCATTGTACATCGTCCTTATGCTTGCTACTTGCCATTCGTCCAGGACTGGCTGTGAAACGTGAGGTTGCCTCGTGTACTCAGCTGTGGTGGTGGTATGGGAGCAGAGGAGTGCATCTTGGCTGTGTGCCTGTGTGCATGTGCTGGTTGCGGCCAATGAGAATGTAGCCAGGCCACGAGCCTCACTTACTGATTGGCTGGCCGTACGTGGCGTTGTGCTTGACAGGAGTTTTTGCCATGTCATTCGTCAGTCCCTACCGTTGTACTCTATTCGTAACATGCAAAAAGATATTCTCGCTGCTTTACAACTATTTTTTGCAGGAGTTTTGTGTGTGATTTCTGGGGTAACAATGTCTCGTCACTCTGGTGACAGCGATGAAAGTGTTCCTCGGCACTCAGGAATTGGTGAAAACAGTGGTTTTCTGGTGTATTCATTTTACAGCAACAGTGTCAAACGACACCATGATACTTCTCGAGAAACAGCTAAGTTAGTAGTGATAGTATTGATGACCCTGATTAGAGTCTTAGTGATGATGATGATGGAAGTGGTTCTAGTAATTATGATAGTGTTCAAGGTGATGGTGATAGTAGTGTGAGTGTTGTAGGTGGTGGACAGGGTGATGTGGAGTGAAAGTGGAGCTGCTGGAGCTGCTGCTGGCTGTGGTGGCGGTGATGATGACGGTGCAACCATTCATTGTCAAAAACGTGACCTGGTACCCACATAGAAAAATAAAGGGCCGTGTTCACGTAAGGCAACCAGAAAATTGAGGGAAGAATGTGGCCAAGCAAAAGCATAATTCAGGGCAGGAATATGTTAGTTACAACACAAAAAAATTGTGGAAGCACACAAAGTTGGTCCCCCATGCCATGATGGCTGCTTTGAGAAGATAGGCAGAAATTCAACAGATGATACTTTAACCAGTTTCTGGCCAACTGGCAATTACAATACCCAGAATGGCTACTTTCTAAGCCTAATATGTGATGAGGCAATCAAGTGGAAGTGCACATATGTGGAGGTGTGCCTCAGGCCAGTCCACATCATGTATTACGTAAAAGTGGAACACTGGGAGATCAAAGTGTGCCACTCTGCCTTTGCATCCATCCATGGTCTGGGCAAGAAGAAAATAGCCATTCTCCTGCAAAAGCACTGTGAGTCACCCAATGGGACCCCACTGCCTGACAAATGTGTACAAAACCTCTCTCCACGTGCCATCACTGGGCTTCCCTCGGAACCTGTGCACGAGCACATCCAAGGCTTACCTGTCGCTGAGTCACTACACCTGTGCCACAACCCCTCACCGATGTTACCTGAAGGCTTACATTCACATTAATGAGCTCTATGTCAACTACCTGACATGGATTAACCAGAAATGGAATGATCGGTCCAAGGCATCACAGTGCTTTTATTGAACGGTGTTCACACGAGATTACAACATCGTCTTCTAGCCACTAAGTCAGATGTTTGTTCAACATGTGAGAAGCTTAATCAGGAGATCAAGAACTAGAAGGGTTCTGGCCTTGATGTTGCCGACATTCAAGACCAGCTGGCTGTACACCAGGTCGATGCTCAAATGTCTTGAGTTCTCCTGCATCAGGCTGAGCAGACAGCATCTCCCAGTGACTCGGCCAATGTCAAGACAGTAGCCGCAGACCTGCAACAAATGCTTTCTAGCCCATGGCTGTGAGCTGGTGTGGCTTATTATAAGTGGAAGTTGTGGGTCTACAACTTCCGTATTAACGACATCAACAAGGAAGAGGTCACTATGTTTGTGTGGGACGAGGTGACAGGGGGGTGTGGTTCAGTCAAGGTGGCCAACTGTGTGCTCAAGTGGCTTCAGATAAAGATCAACCAGCAACAGCAGGACTTCACCACTCTTCATGTGTTCAGTGACAACTGTGGGGGCCAGAACAAAAACATCACTATGGTTTTTAAGGCCTTGCAGAAAGCGCACGCCAGGCATCTGTTCAGGGTTGAGTTCATCTTTATGAAGTCTGGCCACTCATTCCTGTCCTGTGAATGCAAGTTTGGCTCGATTGAGAAGAAGGTCCACTCTGCTATGTACATCTTTAGCACCAAAGTGTACATCGATATTATAGCTTCCTCCATCAAAAGGCATTTCCCTGTTGTGGTCATGAAACGAAAGGACTTTTTGGACGTCAAAGCTCTGACGAACCACATCACAAAATATCAGGCAGTTGGTGTCTCCCAGATCTGCCACCTGGCAGTTGACATCACCTTTCAGGAAGGCTATAATATCAAAAATGACTACTACCTTGATAACATTCCCGCCAACATCAACATGGTGCTAGTGAGGGAAGGGAATGGTGAAGTATGCACAGGAGAGGTTAGACTTATCCAACGTGGCACTGATGCCTAAGTAGCCCAATGGGCGTCTTTTGACACCACAGAAATGCAACGACCTCAGAAGTCTCCCCAGCTTTCTTGAGTCACAGGCCCAAAAGTTACTCAACAGTCTCCTTGACCGTCAGGAGGAGCTAAGGCAGGCACAAGGGAGGCATCAACATGCTGGTGAGGAGTCAAGAGCCAGAGCATGACCATGACAATGGCACTCCTGACTATGTGCCAGATGTTTGTCGCACTAGTGTCACATGGCACTGGCATCAAGCCTCCCTCCTCTCCACCTATGCCTCCTTTTGATGACTATGGCCTCACAATGGACAACATTGTTTGGGTTACCTTTACTGAGAACTTCAGATACTAATCTCTGATGTTTGATGAGTGTACTGTACTATGATTGTTTTTTTTTTCATCAATACTCTGATTAATAATTAGTAATCCCTCATATATTGGGATGTGCAGTATCCAGACCTGTTCATTAACTGGATAATGGACCTTGGCTCTATTAAACCATTATCCAAATTTACTTCCTATTATCCGAATGTAAAAGTCCCCAAGAACTTCGGCCAGCCAGCCAACACGCTCAAACATTCGGCATCATGGCTGTAGGACTCAAGCCGTGAGCAAGAAATAGGCTGTAACCCACAAACAGAACTAAAATGGCCATCCGCCCCTGTACTGAACAAAGTCACATACTGATCCGATCACTCCCAACGATCCTCCGCCACCCGAGTAATACGACTGTAGCCCACAAGTGGTGCCAAAACGTCCATACACATCCCCACTTAATGTCCAAAGTCGTGCGGCCACCAAGCCAAGTCTTTCTCAACAGTAATCACACCAAGCATCGAACACAGACCACAAGCCACGAGTACATGTTCAGTGACAGAAGCCGTCCGTCTCAGTACCGAATGTCCAAAGTCGCCGGTCACTGGGAATTTTGTTTCCAAATGGCCACCACGTGTCTTACAGACCACAAGCCATGACTAAAAGTATGGTAAATGCACCCGTCCACCTCATGACAGAATGGTGAAAGTTCTGCCCACAACCTCGCTTCTCCAGCTCTCCAGTCCCTCCACCATACTCTCCCGACTCCCCCCTCACTCCCTCCCTTCCTTCGCATTGCACTGACTTGTGAGTTTTTACATTTTTTCTGTGCTTTATTCGAACAATACTGGTTATAATGAAATTCCAATGTGACCATGAGAAAGCTCAAGAAATTCTGCACCTAAATATGTGCTTAACTCTTAGAAGGTTCTGGTAAAATTTTGCACTAGGATGATGGGAAGTTATATGAAGGTAAGTTGAATACTATTTATTCTCATTGCATTTCTGTACTTTTACTTATCAGATTTATGTGTTTTTATTAGCTTATCTTAAAGTATAAAACCAGCAAAGATGATGGTATACCATTAATACCAATTTCTGGTGGCATATTTGGCTGTGGAATATTTTTGTGGCCCAGGAACAGTTAAAAATTTTTTTTTTTCTTTGCAAGGAAGAAGGAACCAAAGGCCATGAGCCTGCAAACTGTTCCTTCCAAAAATAAACAAAGACAATACAAAACAGAGCCGAATTCAAGATCCGTTCATTTTGGGATGCCTGGACACACTGCGTTTGAAAGACTGGAGATTGTAGGAAGTGGGAAATACAGACAGAGGAAGACAGTTCCAGAGTTGATCAGTTGCATAAATAAAAGACTGGGAGTAACGGTTAACTCTTGCATTAGAGAGTTGGACAGAAAAGGGATGAGAGTTTGTTGCTAGGTGGGTACTACGTGCCCGTCGTAGAGGTGGAGGGATGCAAGCAGAGAGTTCAGAGGAACAGTGACCGTTAAAGTAGCGATAGAAAAGAGATAAAGATGCAACAGTGCAGCGAAGATACAGAGGTTGAAGGGAGCCAGTAAGAGGAGGAGAGTTAATGAGATGAAAAGCCTTTGACTCCAACCTGTTGAGAAGAGCTGTATGTGGGGAGCCTCCCTACACATGAGAGTTGCATACAATTCAGGAGCGAATAAAATCCATGTATAAAGATAACAACTGTGCAGGGGTAAAGAAGGCATGGAGTTGGCTTAACACACCTAATCTCTTGGAAGCAGATTTTACAGGAGATGCAATATGATCTTTCCAAGATAAGTCTCGAGTGAATGAAACCCCAAGCATGTTTAAAGATGATGTAGGATTAACCTGGATATTATTAAACATTAGTGGGTACGCCTGTGGAAGATTTTGTCGGGTTGATAGGTGGAAGAATTGAGTCTTTGATGCATTAAAAACAACAAGATTATTTTTACCCCAGTCATAGATACGAGCCAAGTCAGACATTAGGTGTGCCATAGCCTCATCCTTTGCTTGTTGAAGTAACTGCTGAGATGGATGTTGCAGGAACCAAATGGAGAGGTGAAGGGTGGAATCATCAACATACGAGTCGATAGGGTTAGAAGTACAGCTTAGAAGGTCATTGATGAATAAAAGGAAGAGAGTTGGTGATAGGACAGAGCCCTGAGGAACACCACTGTTGATAGATCTAGGAGAAGAACGATGGCCGTCTACAACAGCAGCTATAGAACGACCAGAAAGGAAGCTAGAAATGAAGGCACAGATAGAAGGATAGAAACCGTAAGAGGGCAGTTTGGATATTAAAGATTTATGCCAGACTCGATAGAAAGCCTTTGAGATGTCAAGTGCAATGGCAACGCTGATTTTCCAACCGTCCTGAGGTTTTTTTGTGGATGTTTGTAGGTAATGCATTGTTTCCTCAGTGTTTAGCATTACTTTGGATATTCCTGTGTGTGTTTTGATGTCCAAATATGACAGACTGACCTGAAAACCATCCCAAAATCAGGAGGGGTACTGTACATTCAGTAGTGTATGGGTAGGATGTTTTTTGGTTTTCATTTTTTTTTCATGGTTTTCTTGGTGTTTAACATCACTTTGGATATTCCTGTGTGTGTTTGGATATGGCAGACTGACCTGAAAACAGTGCTAAAATTAGGAGGGGTACTGTATATACAGTGGTGTATAGATAGGGTGTTTCTGGATTTCATTTTTCTTTTTCTAGCTTGGACCTTGCTAGAGGGTAACAAGTCAAGAGTGAGAGCAGTGGAAATGAGTTACTCGAGAGGAGCAAGTGGAATGACATGGAGGGACCGGTTGACGAATGAAGAAGTGAAGGAACGTTGTGGGGTGGATGTGGTTGAGAAGATTAGAAGAAATACACTGAGGTGGTTTGGACATGTGGAGAGAATGGAGAATGAAAGACTGACTAAGAGGATGTATGCAGGTGGGGTGGAGGGAGAGAGAGGAAGGGGAAGACTGAGGATGAGGTGGAGGGATGGAGTTGAAAGGTATCTGAGGAAGAGGGGAGTGAGCTGGGGGGAAGGTAGGCAAATGGTGGGTGACAGAGCGACTTGGGGCCATTTTGTCTGCAGCCACCCTTTGCAAGATTAGGGTGTCAGGCTATAGATAGATAGATAGTTTTCTTGGTGTTCTACATTACTTTTGATATTCCTATGTGTGTTCTGATGTCTAAATATGGCGGACTGACCTGAAAACAGTGCCAAAATTAGGAAGGGTACTGTACATACAGTAGTCTATTGGCAGGGTGTTTTTTTTTTCTTGCATGGTTTTCTTGGTGTTTAGCATTACTTTGGATATTCCTGTGAGTTTTGATGCTAAAATACTGTATGCCTGAATGACCGGAAAACACTGCCAAAGTAGGCAGAGGTACTACTGTATACAAAAAGGTTAGGTATAGGTTGAAGGTTGGGTATAGGTATGGTCTGGGTATAGTAGAGGGGATATTGTTCATTATCCGGACCTTGCCACTACCCGGACATGCGTTGGGCTCTATTATGTCGGATAATTGAGGGACTACTGTACTATTTTTTTACTACTTTTCTGCTACTGATTTATTCAGCTTCACTGATAACAAGAGCAGTACATACAGACAGAGAGGAAGAAACAGACATAGGAAGCCCAACAGACAGACAGACAGGCATGAGAGGTGTGGGAGTTGGATTGACTGTAGATGTATATTTATTTTTTTATAGGCCTACCCACATGGAGGGCCAAAGCACATTCATACTGTTCAATGGTACTTATCTTTGTTCTAATCAATGTTGTTTTTTGTTGAAGAAATCAAGTTTTGCCAGAAAATGGGATGAAAGTTTAGCAAAATAAATGAACTTACAGAATTTTTAAAATATTATTAATATCAATTTTACAGATATAGCCAAAATATTATAAGAATCACAGTCTACAATCAAAAATTTTCCTTGAAAAAAATAAAAAATAAAAAAGAAATAAATAGAAAATAAATTAATTACAGTACTGTATTTACCAAACAGACGAGGCCATTCCATATTTTCTATTGAAATGAGTCCTTTGCAGGCAACATGTTATTATTCCTGGACTACCACAGCTACTGGGGATTTATACAAACTTTCCTCTGAAAGCTATAACTGTGGATTTAGAATGATTAAAGATTCTGAAAACGTCTGCCAGTAGCTGGCCATATTTAACATTCCAAACGTACATTTTTAAATTTGAAAGCTGGCTGACAAATGCAAGCAACGTTAGGTTGGATTAGGTTTGGTTTGGTTTGGTTTGGTTAAATCATTAAGATTCCCACTGCTTTGACACAGAATATACTAGCGCATACAATGCGATGGTTGGTAAACAAAGCTGACTGAACGTGGCCAGTCGGGAGAGATTGTCGGTAGATATTGCCTGGCCACTTCCTTACATACCCCCAAACAGGTATAATTAGTCTCTTTCCAATTACTTCTTGCACACACGATAGAACAGTTAACTATCTGTGTTGCTTATGTACCAAAATTACTTACCTTGAGATCCTGAGTTTGTTATAAATAGGTGGAATCTCCATGCCCGTTTGATAAACAAGTATCAAAGAAAAAAAAAGTAAAAAATGTCCTACCATCAAAAATAAAAGAGTTAAGGTGGTGATACTATTGCTGAACACTGAACTCATTTTCTGGCATGTTATGATTTAGTGTGAGAACACCTTACGTCACATGATCCCTCATTTTCAACGTTATAATCCTTTCATTTACTCTCAGTATATTAAAACATCTTCCACCCATTGCTCTTCAACAAGCATGCCCACACCATCAAATATGTCTACATTTCCCTTCCAAAATAATTTATATCTACAATAGTTCCCAACAACCATCCGTGATGATTCTCCTCCAGACCTAACCTCCTGTAACAATCAAACATCCACCCTTCTGCTCAAGGTCACTACTTACCCCCTCTACCCTTCATGCTACCCACATTCCAAGATGCCACTCTGAACCTTTTGGGTGATTTAGTTTCCTCAGCTTTGTTATATATGGTTTTGGGTTTCTTTGTTATATTCAATAAATAAAGAAAGAGATGGACCAGAGTCCCATGTCCAGGCAGGAGATCAGGGACCTATAGCTCACCAGTTGTGGACAGTGTCTGTGAAAGTGGCCTCAGGGTACCCTGCTCAAACAGCTACAGAAACACCCACTACGCACAGCTCGGTGCTGTAACAGACCAGTCATTATGCCCTAAATGATAGGGCAGCCTCCTGGGGCACTACTCCCAGGTTTGGGCCAATCTCTATTGGGTGGACGCAGCAGCATGAGAACTGCACTGTCCTGTACCCTCTGGCACGGATCTGAGCTCCAACCATCCCGGCCCCAAAACTGCACTGACAGAGTCCACTACCTGTCTACCTACTGCAAGAAGCCTTAACCCCTAGGAAATGCAATCAATCGACTGAGCTTCCCTGCAAACCTGTATATGGAGCTGATTTTTTGACTCTTCATCATCATCATCATCTTCGTTTTTCGTCCTTCTGTTCCCATATTCAAACTGGGGTTGGACGTGTGATGGCTTTTCTCCACTGCCTCCTATCCTGGATTAAATCTTCTCCAATACCCAGTCTTTCCATATCTTGCGTTACAACACTTTTCCAGGTCTTCTTAGGTCTTCCTGGCGGTCGACATCCCACCACTTCCAGTTCCTCTGCTATTCTCACACAGCTTCCTTCCTCATTCCTCCTCACATGACCAAACCATCTAAGCCGCTTCTGCCTCAAGATGATATTGAGATCCTTCACCCCGCATCTTCTGGCTACCTCCTCACTCAAAAATCTGTCCTCCCATCTCACTCCCGCCTTATATCTTAACATTCTCAGATCAGTACTCCTCAGAACATTCATCAGTCTATCTGTCAAAGCCCATGTTTCAGCACCATATATCAATACTGGTCTAATGCAGGCCTCATAAATTTTACTTCTGTATCTCAGTGGTATGTGTTTGTTGACCAGTAGGCTAGCTATTTCCTTCCACTTTAACCATGCTGCCGCCACTCTTGTTCTGACTTTTTTTTTTTTTTTTTTTAATGTGTCCGACTCTGGGCATAGGCTTCATAGCCTGCTATCATGGCCCAGCAGTCCTCCTACATACCATGTCACCACTTCGGCGCTAACACCCACCGTCCATATTGAATACATGCTAGGGCTGTCTCATACAGGACTGGTGTATTGGTATTAGCGGGGTTATTTTTACGACATGTCGGCGGGTCTTCTGGTAGATCAGTAAAGCCTGATTTAATGAAATTCAAATCCTTAAACTATTCCCTGCCCCAGCGAGGATTCGAACCTGGGTCCCTCGGGACTGCAAGCCAACTCTCTACCGATCGAGCTACCGCCTCCCCTACAGACTGATCTCTCCACCCCTGCTTTGCAGTCCAATATATCTCCTAGATAGCAGAACTGCTGCACTTCCTGTAGTGTGCCCCCATTCACCTCTAGCGCATCCTCTGCTTCATCTCCCTCCGCCTCTCTTCTTATGCAGGCTGGGCAGCGGAAATTTTGCACTCCTCTCAAATTCTGCAGACCTGAACACCTTCTATGGCACCACTTATTACACTCCATGCACAACACTGAGTTCACTCCTACTCCTCTGCCACAGCATCCACATGGCCATTTTCCAGACTGAATTCTTTCTACTGGTTTCTTGCCTGTCACCATTACCTTTGTCTTATCCATATTTATATTCATTCCCCTCTTCTCCATTCCATTTTTCCATCTATTAAGCATTTCCACTACTACTTCCTTAGTCTCCGCTGTTAGCACTAGGTCATCAGCATACAGCAATTCCCATAGGCCTTCCCCCCTACATTCCCGTGTTGCCTCCTTCATTACTATGTTAAACAGCAATGGACTGAGTGCTGACTCTTGATGTACCCCAACTCCTATTCCAAAATTTTCTGATGTTCCCGCTATTGTCTTGACTTTTGATCTTGTATCAATATAGGGAGACATGACAGCTGCAATGAGTCTCTCAGGCACATTCTGTCTTCTCAAGGCCCACTCTATAACTCTACTTGGTACTCTATCAAAAGCTTTTTCCAAGTCCACAAACACATGGTACAAACATTTCCTCCTCTGTTGAAACTTTTCCAGCAACTGTCTCATGATGAATATTGCATCTATTGTGGATTTACCTGCGCAAAATCCAAACTGTCGGTTATCTATCTTCACTATCTGCTTCAGCCTTCCTTCCAGCACCTTTTCGAGTATCTTCATTCCATGCTCCAACAGTTTGACTCCTCGGTACTTTCCACACAGAAGGGCATCTCCTTTGCCTTTATAAATTGGCGTTGTCCAGCTATCTCTCCAGTCCTCAGGTGGGTGTCCTCATACTAAGATGTTATTAAAAATCCTTGTTAATTCTTTTACACCAGTACTTCCAGCCTTTTTTTATCAGATCAGCTGTTATACCTGTTGGGCCTGGAGCTTTCCTGGACTTCATTTCCTTTAAGACTATCTCCACTTCAGCTTCTGTTATCATTGCAACTGGCCCCTCAACTTTTCCCATCTCTTCTATCTCATAATTATTTTCTTCATTTAACAGTTCCTCAAAGTACCTCTTCCACCTTTCCAATATTTCTGCCTCATCAGTTTTTATTTCCCCATTTTCATCCTTTACAAATTTAGCTCCCACCACGTCTTTCCTCTCCTTCCTCATCTGTCTTGCAATTTTAAACATTTTTGTCCGTCCATGTGCACTCTCCAGATCTCTACTCCAACTTTCCCAGAAGTAAAAAATTTTATGCCCAAGGTTTAGAGCTTGAATTTAAACACCTTATGCCACAAACCAGAGCATTTTAGACCAACTTGGTTCATGAGCTATAGCCCATCAAAATTGAAAAAAGCTACCCTTCCAGGTGGGGTGACTCCAGTTTTCTATGTGCCCTCACCCCATCCCTCCCTCATTCCTTCCCTCCCATGACCTTCCTCACTCACTCCCATCACCCCCTCCTCTCTTCTTCATCTCCCCCCCTACCCCCTACGCCCACCCTTCAGAATTTTCCAGCTTTTTTTTTTTTTTTAAACAACAGCTGTCAGTATTCCTCCCTAACTCCCAACACCCTTCCCCCCCAACACTTCTCCCCTCCCCCCACCCTCTTTCCTCGTAGCTGTGTAGCTGTCAAAATAAAAAACATACATGAAAAAACAAATATTCTATGTTTCGTGCATCAGTGTATGCGATAACATAAACAAAATCTGGTACTGAATGAAAATACGCAACATGAACAGTAACAATGACGTATAATACTCTAGGCAGGGGAGGAGGTAAGCAGACGGTATACTACAGGGGGTGCAGGGTGGGGGGGGGGGAAGGGCCCGGAGGGGTGGTACAGGGGTATAGAGCTGGGAGACAGACACCACAAGACAAAAAGGACAAGCAAAGAGGGAGTACAGGGATGTGGAGGGTGGGTAGGTGGGATATTACCATCCCCAGGGAGACAAGGAGGGGGGAAAGGGGGAGGGAACCACAGTGGCATGATGGAGGATGGTGGGGGAGAGGGAGGGGGAGGGAGGGAGCAGGAGGAAGTCAGAGAGAGGGGGAGAGGAAACAAAGGTATTGGGGTAGAGGAAGGTGGTGAGAGGGAAGTGGGGGAATCACCTCCCCCCCACCATGGGTAGAGGCCCAGATCCTCCCCCCTCCCTACTCAGGACTTAGTTCTCGTTTGTTTGCATCGATATACGTCACAATTGGGCCGAAACCTAGCATTCACAGTTTTTTACAAAGGCTCCTCTATCGATCACATTTGGCATTTTGCGTAATCCTGAAAAAGGATCAATCGATCCTGTTAATACTTTAAGGGTTAATCCCGTAACAGATGGGCACAAACAAATTGCCGCCATGTCCCCTGTCATTTTGCTGCCCTCCTTCCAGCTCACACCCCCCTCTCTCATATACAGTACCTTTCCACTCTATCCCTCCATCTCATCCTCAGCCAATCCCTCCGTCTCCTTCCCTCCACCTCACTCACATACACTCTTCTCATCAGTCTCTCACTCTCCATCCTCTCCATATGGCCAAACCACCTCAAAATAATTCTCCTAACGCTTTCTGTCACATCCACACCACAATGCTCCTTCACTTCCTCATTTATCAGTCTGTCTCTACATGTAACTCCACATGCTCCTCTCAAATAATTAATTTCCACTGCTCTCAATCTTGACTTTTGTCCTCCATACAAGGTCCAAGCTTCGTTTTCACATGTCTTGGTTGGTATCGCAATACTATCATTCAGCGACTTTTTTTATTTCCATGCTCACTTCCCTGTTTCTTAGTACTGCTTTCAAAGAACCATCAACCTTTCTTCCCAGTTACACCCTTTCAAGCACATCATCCCCACAAACTTCCATCCTTAATCATCACACTGCCCAGGCACTTAAATGCACTCACATTTTCCATTTCCTTATCCTACAACATCACTGTACATTCAGTGATTTTAGTTCTCTCAAAAACCATTCCTTTACTCTTCCCTAGATTCATCTTTAGATTCCATTTTCTTACACACTCTCCCAAACTCATTTGCCAAGTCTTGCAGTTCCCCTTTGTCTTCACTTAACAATACGGTACCATTTGCAAACAACAGAACAGGAAGTTTCCAAATGCTGCTCTCTCTCATTAGGGCTGCTCCAACATCCGCTGCCCTACCTTGTATAATTTTCATAACCCCATCCATATACAGACTGACCAACCAAGAAAACATAACACATCCTTGTTTCAATCCAATTCAAACATTCAGATAGACAAATTCACTCAGATCACCATCCACAACCACTGCAGCCTTAGCACCCTCATACATGCTCTTCAAAGCATTCAACCGCTTCCCATTTACTCCATAATTATATTCTTAATACTTTCCACATTCCTTGTCTATCCACTATGACATTATGCTTTCTCCAAATCCATGAAGACCAAATGCAACTACTTTCCCTTCTCCAGAAACTTTTCCACTGACAACCTAAGGATGATTATCTGATCAACACAACCTCTTCCCTTCGTAAAACCTCCCCGTTCATCTCCAATTAATTCCTCTATTTCTTGATTCTGTCAATATCCTACCATATGTAATGCCGTAATTTTAAGGTTAGTATAAGTTTAATATAAGTTAGTATAAGTAAAATATAAGTGTAATGTAAGTGTAGTTTAAGTTACAGTAAGTGTAATGTAAGTATAGTCCTGGACCCCTGTTTAATTGATGCAATGTATAGGAAATGGCCATCAAAATCATATTTGGGCTTGCTCCTAGTTAATGTATAGCAAGAGTGGAATATCATTAATCGGTAAGACCGTATGGAGCGAGATGGAAGTGCAAAGCACGATCTGTTTTCGATAAAGAGGCAAAGAAAGTTAATTCGAGGTTAAAATTCGCAATAGTTTGTATTTACACTTTGAATTCAGAATTTTGTAGTTAGGTTTGGTATTATCATCTTTCTGTACTATATAATAATGAATTTGAGCTTAGGTAAAGTCTGATTATTGATTATAGTCATTAGTAACCGCGAAATTTATTTATTTTCACTGGCGCCAAGTCACGTAGACCGGACAACTGCGGCACATGGTTACAATTAGATAAAACTTGTGAGTTTAGGCTTCGGTAAAAACTGTCAGACCCATATGACTGCCACAAAATTTTAAACATCGTAAGTCAGTTCCATCTAAGTATGGCGAAAGTGAATTCCTTGTTGCATATTCTTTGTTAGTTGTTATAGTAAGTAATCTGAAGAGTAATAAGTCGAAGTCAGTTCCGGTGTTGGGACAACAGCAAGCGAGCGCGAGTGTTCTAGACGGGGACGATCACTGGGAGTCCTGAAAGCATCGTATCAACAGGTCGGTCGAGAGTTTGTCCTTAAATCTTCCCCCTTTTGTCTCAAATAATTGATCTTCTATATATATACATACAGTAAACCCTTCATAAGCCGAACTATATGGGGCTCTACCCTGGTTCGAATTACTGATTTTTCCGGTTTACCGAATTTTCACCCTCCAAAATTGCTAAATTACCGAATTTTCACCCCCCAAAATTGCTAACACTTGTCCTTTTAACACTAAATTAAAGAAGCATATATAAATAAATAAGTTATGACAAAAAACAATTTAGTGAATTTAATATACATTTAACCCCTTCAGTGCTGGGTGTATTTTCATTTTGTTCTTACTGCCACCAGACAATTTTAGTCAGTGTAGGTTGGATCTGTGGAAGTGCACAGGGTTGGTACAGCCTTCGTTAGCCCCTTCAGTATGTGGGTCCAGTCCTGAGTGCCATAAAATCGGCTGAAGGAAGCATAAATAAAGTAGAAATAGACGTCACAGAACTGAAGTGGTTAATTGGTAGAAAATCATTCACAGAGGCAGCATGTGTTGGAGATGGATTTTCACCCCCCCAAATTGCAATAACAATACTTATTACTTGTCTTCTTAACACTAAAGTAAAGGAGCATATACAGTGTATAAATTAATAAGGAAAGACAAAAAAGAAAGAATTCAGTGCACATAATTTGCCTTTCGTCAGAGGCAGTAGATCGTCGGCAGTTTGTTTTGTTTTGGAGACGGAGGTGGTGGCGTTCACACTTGAACGTAAATTCTAAAAAGTACCCAGTATTTATTTCACTCTATATTAAGAACAAAACTTAAATGTAATCACTGTAATAGATGCAATGTAACACTTTCAGTAATAATAGTACTGAACTTTAATCATGATCACTAAGTCACACGTGCACATTTTTTCTTTTCTTTAGCTTCATTCCTTTACGACTAGAGGTGCCAGTATCACTTCTTTTAAGCTTTGAACCTTCAATGGCAAGGCAGAAGGCAAAAAGAGAGCACTGCTCAACACTAGATGACAGTAAGAATGGCGCAACTACCGTCTCCAAAAGCAAGCTGCAGACTGGCGCCACGTGTCCACCTGGCACCATTTCTCCCCCTACTTTCGCATTTCGGCCTACTTTCATACGTGGTCTCGGCCTGAGTTCGGCTAACTGAAGATTCCGGCTTCTAAAAGTTCGGCTTATGCAAGGTTTACTGTATATAGTAAGCTGACTGATTCCCCAACTTCTTTTTATGTTGACTGGGAGTCCTGAAAGCATCGTATCAATAGATTGTGGGTGTAACGTCGAGGCCTCTAGACACGGTGCTTGTAGATACCACGCGGTGCTACTTGCCAGTGCCCATACACAAATCCCCCCCCTTTTTCTTCTCTTTCCGTATTGTGAGGTCGATTATGTATATGTATGGTCCATTTGAAAAGTCTTTTCTTCTAAAGTGAAATACTGTATTCTAGTTGATAGCAAGTGTGATTTATGAAGACGTATTTTCTAACGTACAGGGTATTGTAAACGCTTTGTAGTTCAAATAGAATCAATCTTAAACAACCTATCATATATATAACTATATCAATTTATGTAAACCATTGGGAAAATTAGGGTGAATATACTAAATTTAGAGTAATTTTTGGTGATAAGTTGTGACTCGATGAATTTGAGCCGCGAGTCCGTTAGAGACCGTGGAAATGCAAGTCACGCCCGTATTTGAATTATTCTCTTTTTTTGTGTACACTGTATTAGGTTAAGAGATCAAGTTATATGTATAATTAATGTATGTAAATTATTGATCGGGCATAAATTCATCTGTGTGCAGGATTTTCAACATCTTGTTGAGTGGCAATAACCCAAGCATCTTATAAGCTGTGGTGAACACACAATTAAAAAGCTTTGTACCGTGATGTTAGTCAGCCCGGTAGTTATTTCTGTGGAGAAGAGAACATTATTATTACAGTACTTCTAGAGGAATTAGAATCTGAAGAATAATCTGTGTACTTATTTCTTTTGATCGAAGGTTAACTTCTTATACTGTATGGTAAGGTTAGTAAATCATAGATAATCATTTTACTTATGTGTTTGATCTAAATTCCTCTGGGAAGTTTGATTGTGAGATCGAGTGGCCCGCAAGGTATGTTACTATCTAAAGGATTCACGCACTCTAATCTACTCACGCTACCCTAATTACAGTCTCAAGGCCTCAGTGTCCCATCTTTTATTGTAACGGGACTAATAATTTCTTTCCTGGCAAACGCTGGGTGGTGGCAGCCTACTGATATTTTACTTACTTCTACATGTTGGTATTTCTTCCTTGTGTTAGTAAATCATCAAGGCCCTCCTTAAAATTTTAGGATCTTTTACAGGTAGCAATCAGTTAAATTCTTCATAATTTAAATGGAATAAAAATCTAGAACATTACTCTGGTGACAAAAGCTACCATAATTTGTATGGTCCCCAAATTCTCATTATTACACATATACTTTTCCTATGATACTAAGAAGACAAATGCCCCTAAAATTACAAAATACTTCTCTTTCCCCTTTTCCTTTATACAGAGGAATAATTATACTTGACTTCCAATCCTCCAGGACTCTACTTTCCTCCTAGGCCACTCTGCACATCTTCCATATCCATTCTACTACTATCTCTCCCTCATGTTTCTGCATTTCACCACACACTCCATCAATTTCTGGGGCCTTCCCCATTGTGACTTTCTTCATTGCTTCCACTACTTCTGTTCTACTATTCACTTCCTCCCTTCTCACTTTCTTCCTTCTCCCTGCCAATCCCCAGCCACTTATACTCGCATTACTTTCGCTCTCAATGTTTAACAGTTCCTTCAAGTGTCCTCTCCAACTGTTCACTTTTCTCCCTTCTCCACTATCAATCCACCAATTTTTATCTTTCATTCCCCTACTAACCTCTTCATCACCCTGTCTACATCTCATTACCACTTTCCAGAACATTATCTTACATTCTCTCCATTTTACACTCAAATTCCTCCCAAATGCCTCATCCACTCTCTTCTTAATCTCTCTCTCTAATCTGCACACCTCTCTTCCTCTCAACATATAACTCTCTCTTCAATCTCTCAACTTCCTCCATGCCTCTGCTTCCCATCCGCTCACTATATGCCTTCTTCTTTGCACCACAGCTTGTCTCACCTCTTCATTCCACCATGCTGTTCCTTGCACCCCCTCTATTTTCTCTTCACCCCTCACACCACCATGCATGCTGCATAGATTTCTTCTGCGAATATCTTGCTCGCACTTTCCATCTTCCCCATCTGCTCAAAACCATATTTACCCAACCACTTCTCCACTTCTCTCTTATATTCTGCCTTATTTCCATCCTCTTGCAACCTTGCTACCCTCCTTGTATGGACTACTTTCTCCCGTCCTTCCCTCCTCCTGTTCAACCACCGCACTTGTACCCTGACTTTCATCATCACCAAGTGGTAGTCAGAAAGACCACTCCCCCAACCTCTGTATGCTCTTGCATCCATTATACACCTTCTCATTCTATCATTCACACACACATAATCAATCACTGCCTTCCTTTCATTCAGTTCACAAACCACCCCTCTCATCACTCGCGAAGTATACCTCTGGATCATCCTGTGTCTAAAAGAAGGTATTGACTATCACCAACCCCCTCCCTCCACAAATGTCCACTGGAGCACTGACAATCTCATCCACTTTTGCAGGCACATCCCACTGATAAACTACTCTATCCACCTTCACATTCCTTACTTTCCAATTCATATCTCCAATCAAAAATACTCTCTCACTCCTCTTAAACTTCTCCATGCACACTTCCACATTTGCCCAGAAATCTTCTTTCATTCTGCTTGACAATCTTGCATAGGCACGTACACACACACACAATTGCCCACATTTGTAATCCTACTTTCAATCTTACCCACACAATCCTCAAACCAACTGATCCATAAGCTCCTACATTCTCCTTCCATCTCTTGTACACAATGATACATACACCCTCTTCAGCCCTCTCATTCTCACCAACTCTTGTGCATATACCCCATCCATACCCCCACTTGCTCACACTGTCACCTCTCCAGTTAGTCTCAGTTAATCCACATCCATTTAGTCTCAGTTAATCCACACATGTCCCCTTTTGCACTGTCAAGCACCTCGACAATCTCTCTCTCTCTTCCACCTCATCATTCGCACCCTTTATATTCCATGTTGCAATCCATACCATGTTCTTTGTCCAGTCCTTGGTCGTCAACTGTTGGTCTGCCCAGGTCCGAGGCATTTTGTTTGTATTTTTAGTTAGCTGTTTTCTGGGAAGGGGCACTAACCCTCTGCCAACCCACTTGCTGACACGCAGGGAACATATGTTTATAAGGTTACCACCCAGCGTATTAAATGATTTCCTAGTTTACAGGAAATCATTTGGCTTTTCACTCAATGTACAATTATCATGAAATAGAGTATCACTACAATAAGTGAGTTGAATCTTTATATGGATGGAGTTCTAAATGAGATACAAGGTAGGGCAGTGGATGTTGGAGAAGCCTTAATGTTAGACAGCAGTGTTTTGAAACTTCCTGTTCAGTTGTTTGCAGATGATACTGTACAGTAGGCGCGGAAAGTACTGACGCTTTTTTGCTGACGTCATCCTTTTTTGCGTTAAGTGAAGTAGGGTCAATACTACCCTCCCCTGTGATGCGAAATGAGCTGACGCTTTTTCAACGGGAGCTGGCAACCCTGCTTGATAGTTTTGGCACCACAGGAGCAGGCTCAGTAATGTTTGGGCAGCCACAGGAGGAGGATTGTCTCTGTGTGTGATGCACCACGAGGGCATGTTCTGACTCAAATAACATAGTTATTTGGTTACCTACCACATTCTCATCATGCCTAAAGTAACCACAAGCAAGGACAAATGTGTGGAAGTGATTACTTTATACAAAGATGGCCACAAACTCCCATTTATTGCAAATCAGATGGTGTTAGACTGAGGACAGTGCAGAGACTGGTGAAGCGGTTCAAGGACAGTGGGGAGGCCATTCCTCCCACTCCACTTCCCAAGCCTGGGAGACCTCGTAAGACAACCTTCAGGACCCGTCACCTGATCTCAAGGCAAGTTAGCAAGGATCCAAGGCTAACAGCACGGGATTTAAAAGAAAAGAACCCACAGTTGCTGGCAGATGTGTCTGTCAGAAGTGTGCAGCAACTGTTGCATAACGATCTGGGCTACAGGAGTTTTTGTGCTCGTAAAAAACCACTGCTAACTGCACTTCAGAAGAAAAAGAGAGTAAATTTTTGTAAGAAATATCTTGCCTGGAGTGAGGAGCAATGGAAAACTGTGCTTTGGAGTGATGAGTCAACATTTACTGTCACTGGTACCCCTTCATCACGAGTGTACTGCAAACCAGGCAGTGACCCCCTGGATCCTAAGTACACTTCCAAGTTTGTTAAATACCCAGCCTCACTCATGGCTTGGGGCTGCTTTACATATTATGGTGTTGGTGAGTTGGTAATTCTACCTGCAAATGAAAAAGTGAACCAGAATAATTATATGGAGCTATTATGTGATGTTTTAAGTGACTCTTTTGATAAAACCAAGGCAAGAGTATTTACGCAAGATTCTGCCCCTGCACATGTTGCAAAGTCAGTGAAACAGTGGCTAACAGACTGTGAGGTTCCCTTTATTCGAGATTGGCCCGGAAACAGGCCCAGATATCAATCCCATTGAGAATTTATGGGCGCACATGAAGCGGCACATCATCTTTGCCTAAACTTGAGGCTGCAGTCAAGCAGCTATGGAGCAGTTTTAGTCCGTCTGTTCTGCAAAACTACGCCATCAGTCTCCCCAGACGCCTTAAGAAGATAATAAAGGTGAAGGGGAATGCCAGTAAATACTAAATTCAATGGTGAGTGTTAATTTATTTGTTTCTCCTTACTAACCACAAGAATGTTTTCTTTTTTTTAAGATGGCGTCAACACTTTCCGCGCCTACTGTATTGTTCACTTAGGACAAAGAGAAACTTCATGACTTGGTGAATCAGTCCGGGAAAGTGTGTAAGAAACGGAATCTGAAGGTGAACGTAGGGAAGAGTAAAGTTGTGGTCTCTGAGAGAAATGAAGTCACTGAAGGCACAGTGAGTCTGGATAGTGATGAAATGGAAAATACGAGTGCGTAAGTACAGTACTTGGGTAGTCAGACGACTGAGGATGGAAGTTTAGAGGATGAAGTCCATGAAAGGGGTACAATAGGGAAGAAAGGCTACTGGTTCTTTAAAAGCAGTGATAAGGAATAGAAATGTGAGCATGGAAGTAAAAAAGACACTGCATGACAATAACATAATTCCACTTCTAGCACATGGAAACAAAGCTTGGACCTCGTTGCATGGACACAAGTCAGGAGTGAGGGGGTGGAAACGAGTTACATGAGAGAGATGCATGTGAAGTTACATGGAGAGAAGGACTGACAAATGAAAAAGTGAAGGAGCACTGTGTTGATGTGGATGTGACAAAACGCATTAGGAGAAATACACTGAGGTGGCATGGTTACATGGAAAGGATGGAGAACAAGAGACTAATGAGGAGAGTGTACGTGAATGATGGTGGAGGTGGAGAGGACGGGAGAGACTGAGGATGAGATGGAGGGTTGGAGTGGAGAGGTATATGAGAGAGGGATATGTGAGCTGAGGGGAAGGCAGCAAAATGGCAAGGGACAGGGCTACATGGAGGCAATTTGTTTGTGGCCATCCCTTAAGGGATTGAGTAGTCGAAAATGAGCCATTATTAATGAATGTACTCTGACAACAAATCAACTGCAAGCTTTCAAAAGCTTAAGGTTTGTGTTTTCTCAAATGAGATCAATTAGGCTATAGTACGGTACCTGTGTTCATGTTTATTGCTGGTGATAAGTGTGGAGTGGATCTGCTTACTGTGATCATCAGCCTGTCGTCACTGACCCAAATCAGGAGCGTGTTAAGGTAGTCTTGTTGCAGTGTGCAGGCCGTGTCTACTGTGTGGTGTGTGCCTGCTATGATAATGTTATCTGAATTTGAGATAAAGTTTGTGGATGGCTGGAGTGTGAGAATATCATGCATATGTAGGATGAAGAGTCTGAGTGAGAGAAGAAACCTTGTGGAATTCCATCACTGAAATTTCATAACATGTTTGCTGCCCAGTCAAAGAGTTGGCAGGACAGTATTTGGTGTTGTCCTCCAAGTTTGTGCCATTCTTCTTAAAAGCTGATTTGCATTGGAAGATGGCAGCAAAGGCTTTATGAATACAGTAAAACCTCACTAATTTGGATCC
>JAGKTI010009059.1:0-31929 GCA_018397915.1 Birgus latro
ATATACAGTATATATACAGTATATATATATGCTTGTTAGTCATTGTTACTTAATTCTGTGGGCAGAGTTTTCCCTGTTATTTCAGTAACTTAACTACAACACATCAGTACTACTAGACTTATTTTTGTACACCTGCCCAAAATATTCTTTAACCCCAAAGTTCCTCAATATTTTGACTGGTATTGCAATTATTATTTGTTAAAATGCCCCAGTCAGTGACTGCCTTTCAAAGGTTTGAACCCCCCAAAATGACAGGTTTTCCTAACATGTAATGCCACCAACGGCTAGTTATGTATGGTATGTCACGTAGTTTATTGTTAGATCTGCATGTACACTTAGAGAGAATGAAAATGGAATTATGGCCACAACTGTACAATTATACATACCAGACTGGTAATCGAGCCTCAGGCCTCTGCACCTTGAAGAGGGTAGTATGGAATCGGCTGTTACCATGCACATCTCCTTGTGACTTAACCTGATACCCTGATACAAATTTGCCTAACCTGCTCTGCACTGTCGTCTCGTGTAAGTCAACCTAAGCTGGTTCCCTCCAAGTTCTGAGTACCTTAAGTCCTCGCCATAAGTACAGACAGACCTTCTTGTAAGTTGAGGGTGTGTTCCAGAATATCACAACTTCATCCTTACAACTGTTGTTATAAATTTGGTAAAACTGGCAAATCAGTTTTATTAGATATCAGTGTGAGATTCTAGAAAAACACTTTCAGTAGTTTATTGTGACATTGGCAAAGGAGGATGTTTCAAAAGGCACCTGGTAATGAGGACTCACTGCTTTTTTTTTTTTTTTTTTTTTTAAGTCCACCATAAACTGCAGAGAAATTGCTTATTAAAATTTCGTTGTTACCTTTATGAGTACAGTGGAATTGTCAGTGTCCCTCAAATTAAAGTACAGTAATAGTTATGGAAAGAGCTGATATTTTGGAACACATGTCAGGCATAATAAAGACTGGCTGTAGTGTTTTCTGAAGCACCTGAATTTATGTGGTAGAAAGTAGGAAAATAGGCCAGGTTTATCTCTATAAATTTTCGTTTTAGCATTGATTTGAAATGCATCTTGAAAGTGTTGGCACTATTTTTGTATTTTCTGTGTCCACTAGCTTTAGTGTTGATGTTGCTGTGCCACAACTTCGTTATTTGTGTGGCAGTGCTCAAAATTGTTGTATTGATTGGCCTGAGGAGCTTCACCTGTAGTTACCTTTGTATGTATTGGACACAGAGTTGTTTTGTCCATGCACAGCAATTATCAAGAATTTGTAGATTAATATAATTGTCAGTTTACAGTATTGTAACTTTTATCTTAGAAAGAATATTTATATCCAAATCCAGTGAAAATACCTAAAGTTAGCCAAGTTATACCCAGTGGACACATTATTGCAAATCAAGAGTTGTCCAGAATCGTGGTATGCCTTATAATGAAAGTTCCTGATATTAGGGTCAGTGGCAGTTTGCTGACTTAATCAACTAAAATTAAGTCAAGCCTACCTTGATATAAAAGGTGCTGCTAAAACTCCATTCTTGAACCATTTATTTGCCCTAGATGCTTATATATAAGTTTTTATCAGCATCTTGTGAATTAATGTAGTTAATAGCTCTGCTTTAATTATACAGCTGCCAGCCTGTATGTTTGTTGTGATTGAAACTTACGATCTCGTTTTGCCAGCCATTTTATTTTTTATTTTTTATTATTATTATTATTTTTTTTTACCTGAAGACTGTTGCCAATTTAGTACAACCACATGACCTCAGTACAAACATTGCCTCCGTGACCCTAATGTTGCTCACTTGCCTAACATAGTGCAGTACAGTACAGTAGTATTTATATTAACAGTGGGCCTTCTTAATGCTCAGACTTCTTTAATTCTTATTTTTATTTTAACCTTTGAATTTTCAAGTTGTACAGTATTTAACAGTTTCAACCAGACTGTTTATATGTAATAATATCTTAAATTTGAATATTATCCATTCTCTTGTTTAGTTTAACGCCTCTATACAGTACAGTGATCTCTTTTCTCCTTTATTTTTCCATTTCATGCCTTCTGCTGCCAAGCCATTTGACTCAATTTAGGAACAAACCCACATGGTGAAAGTAGTAATGGAGATAAATTCCTCTCTTCGCTGTGGTAGATCCCCTAAGTTTAAATCATTATGGCAGTAGCAGATTTAAAAGTCATTACATTGAAAGGATTAAGTACAAAAGTTTCTCAACTTGAAATAATTTTAGGATTACAGTAGAATACAGCTTCACTACAATGTAGTATCCTTGCTTTCTCATAGCAGTTATTTTCCACAAAGAAAAAACTTCACACTGGAGGGGCTAGATATGGTCTTTGTTAGCCTCTTCACTCCAAGGGTACTTTCCTTAGCTGAATGAAATTTTCCAGAGGTAGACAGAATAGATTAAAGAATGAAAAGAACTAATACTGAATAAGAATCTGGGCTTTGGAGTGCTTAATATATATGGTAGAGTAGCAGCACTGTACTGGTAATAAAGAAGTGTCAAGTTTATATGTATCCATGGGGCCAGTAAAGTATCATTTAAGAGTATGTTTATGATTTATTGTGTATATGTGGCCTGTATTCCCGTTGGTTAAGGAGGCTCCCTGGTACCTCATCCTTACCAGTTTGTTTTTGTAAATGGTATACAAGTATCAGATTCTTTTTTATGCCATTTATTGTCATTTATTCTCCCTTTTTTTTATATACAGTAGATAGAGATACCTTAACAAGTTGTAATATGGGAAATAAACAGCTCAGGAAAAAGTGTTGGAAAGCCTTTTTAATCATTGTGAATACTGCCACTGGGTTTTTGTGTTGTGTTTGTTTTCTTGTAGGTATAAACAGCACAAAGGCATTATATCTTAAGCACATTTGTGACATTTGCTTTATTTCACTGGTCTATACTGTAGATTGGAAAGTTCCTTGTACATACTAACAGTTTCATTGTTGGACTGGATTGGTAATAACCTCATTATGAATTATTATTTTTTTTTAATACATAATGTTCTTGCTACCATCAGACTATTTTCTTTAGCTTGAAACACTTCAAGTGAAGGGATTGGAAGAAAAGATGTCTTTATCAATCCTTTCACTACAAGAAGTTTCCCCAGAGTTTAGGAAAGTAATGTATTGGAAGTAAGGTAAAATAAACAAGACATTATGATCAACAGGTTTAACTTTTACTTTTCCAGTCCTGCCATGATATAGCATACTGGTTTAAACTTAGCAAGTAGGTTATGGCTTTTCATCTCACATTCTGTTCCTCCTGATACATATTTATTTTGTAGTACTGTAGCAAGGTATGAATGGTGATGAGAAATGTCCCTCATGCACCCTGTATTATTATAGGTGCTCAAGATTGCTCTGACATTAAGTTTAGTTTCTGCGGCTTATATTTAATCATGTAAAAAAAAAACCTTGGTGTAATATTTTGTAACTGATTTTTGTGTGTTTCCTGGCACATAAGTATTTATATTTGCCTTGAGTGGTCAGTTTTTACTATATTTTAAGTAGTGATTATAATTTTTGTGTTGATACGATTATATTAGCCAATGAATGAACTGAATGATACCTGAATTCTTATGAGATGTAGCACTTAGTTACACTCTCGTGTACCAGTAAACAGGCCAGTGATGCTTAGCTGTTGTAGATAATTTATGGTTTATGCTCATACTAGGGAAGATTAGAGACAGCATTTAAGCAAAAGGAACATTTACTCAGATATGCACAGTACAGAAATGAAGGTTTTGATATGCATACAGTGACTACCAGTTGTGAAGGTGAGACCTATTCTCATGCATAAGTTGATATGACAGTAATTTGAATTTGTGTATCAGTAAGTTTATTGGCCTTTTTTTTGGGGGGGGTGTCAAAGTTGAATGTATTTTAGTGTGCTAGTGGTACGAATGATTAAGTTTGGCCTCAGATAGACATAAAAAATTACAGAATTAAGTGAAGTTGGTGTTTTTGTCAACTGAGTCATGAACTGTGCATGAATAACCACAGTAGTACTTCAGACACAGATTGCTTGCATCCACATTTTCTTAAAATTTTACATAAACAGACATATCTCGTATGACTTGCAATTTGGCTTTTTTATATACTGTATACAGTATATATATATACAGTATATACTGTGTGTATATATATATATATATATATATATATATATAGATAGATAGATAGTCTTGCAGGCTTCTGGCCTTTTGTTCCATCTTCCTTGCATTAGAAAAATATGGGAGCTGAAAAATTATCAGAAGCATCTGGTGATCAATCAGAGCTCATTAGCTTTTTCAATCTAATGGATTGTCCTCTGTTCTTGGTATCACAAAATTATATTATTCACCATAGGGTCAACTATTGAAATTTGAATGGTTGAATATAGTCCCATAGACCTCTTCATTACGAGAGGTCTTTTCTAGGTTAAGAGATGTTATTGCATACCAGCAGGAGGGAATAAAACAACACCTGGATTCGAGGGACAAAATTCAAAAGGCTTCCTTAATGAATGTAGCTCTACTTTATATGCTAAATTATCTCAGAAAAAAAAATAACAAAAGAAAATAGTCATGAATTGTCTGTTGATATGATGGCCAGAGTTACATAATATATTCTACCTTACTGTATAGTCTCGAAGTTTAACCTTTTCAGGCCAGGAACTTCTGTTTCATTTTGTTCTCAGCACCACCTACTGATTTTATCCAGCTTTGGGGAGATGTTTCATAGTGGAGGAGTTTAATGATGTTTGTTTCTAACTCCTTCACTGCTAGCTGATTCTCCATAGGTATGTAAAATCATCTGAAGGTAGTGAAAATAAAATTATCAGGTCATTGGATTAAAGGGGTTAAGGTGCCAGTCGAGGTGAGGCTTAGATGGCATGAACTTTTCTCTCATGTGATGCCATAAGGAATGTACAATGAAAGGCAATGGTGTGTTGCAGTTTTGTACACAGATTAAATGTAACTCGTGAAACATCAGAGCCCTGTCACAGGTACATATACATTGTTGACTAGCCTAACTTCAAGCTTCATATATACTGGTTTTGAAATAGTGGGACAAATGAACCCAGACGTTTCCAAGGCATTTACATCAACTCAGAAGGGTTACTGCATCCAAGTTTTGTATGAGAGATGCGAACCATTTTCTATCAAACAACAACCAGTTCATTTTATCTAGCATTTAACCACAGAATGCTTAGTAGATCTTTTAACATGACAGCAGAGAAAAGAAAAGATGGAATTATCAAATAAAAGCAATCATTAGAATGTATTACATAGGTTAGTGTCAGTTATTTATAAAAAATATGCACACATCCACAGGCACATCACTTGGAGCAAATGGCAACTCGTCAGTGCTACCAACCATCCATGTGTCACAAGGCAAAGCATACCAAAAGTTTAGCCTTTGGACAGATCTTTGCACCATACCATGACACAACTTCAGTCTTTCATTGTACACTGATCACTTACCCTTCAGTGCTCTGGACTATGGTAGTTTAGCCTCAGGTCCATGCACCTCACAAGGGGTAAAATGGTACTGACTGTTACTGGTCATCATCTGCCACTAGCAATGACACATTAGTTATTGGGTGAGAGACTTTTTACATGAGAAGCATTTATTTACTTATCATTTACATTATGCTGTTGATGTACATAACATAATAATGTTTGTTAGGGAATGGAAGATCACACAACCCCTTCAGTCCAATGGTGTGTTTATTTCTGTAGCTTTCAGATAGTTTTATTCACTTAGAGAGTTTTTGAGCTAGAGGGGTTAGACACAGCCTTCATTAGTCCTTTCATTTCAAAAGGCTTTTTCCAAGTTGAATAAATCCATTTGGAGTTAACAAGAATGAATCGGACATCACCAAAGTAAAGGGGTTAAGGATTGGTCTTTTGTTCTTTTTTCCTATGTTTTTGTTATCCACTCAACTACAAAGTGGTATGGAAAATGTAAGCAACCAAAGCATGAAATGTGAGTATAAAGTGGTGCCATTAAAAAAAGTGTTAGGGGTTTTGTGTGCATACATCCTTTATTTCCCTCCCAGTCCCACAAAAAGAGGAATGTGGAGATTGTGGACTGTAGGAGGAGGACAATTTCATCCTGCACTCCATTGGATTCAGATTTCAGATGAACTTTGCAGTTTCTGCTGCCTCTACTGCTGCTGTACTAATCCATTCAGTCTAGGGACTTTCCTATCCACTAATGATTTAATTCAGCACTGAACATTTTTTAAATTAGAGGCCTTACACATAGCTTCAGTAAACACAGGGTACAAAAGACCTTGCTAAGTCAAATGAAATTATCTGGCAGTAGCAAGAACCAAATTTACATCACCTAGATATGAGGGGTTAAGTAGTGCATACATCACAAAAATTGCAGTACTGTACTGCTGAAGAATCATACAGGTTTTGTACTATATGCCAGTGATTACATAGGCCTAAAGTGGCTCAGTGATGAGAAAAATTAAATGTTATAAATAATTGTACTGTTTGTTTCCCTACACATTTATACTGCTGGAATTGGTTGTTATAATGTTTGGATTTTGCATTTTTACAAAGACCCTGTTTGGGGATGCTTTCATTTTCTGTTGCTGCTCATTATACAGACCACATTTATATACACAGTATATTCATTATGCTGTCCTTATTACAGTCTCACAGTCAAGGAGTTCTGGTTGTAAATGTACATGAAAATGTTTCCCTTAGCAAGCTTTTTTTTTTTTTTTTTTAATTAATAATAATAATAAAAGTGACTGATTTTTCTCTAATCATGCTAAGCTTATGGAAGTTAAAAACAAAAAAAAATTGTTATATTCTGCTCAGGAATGGTGCTCATTTGAAATACTTATTATATTTTATATACAGTACAGTGTTATGATTTTATTAATTTCATTCTTTGACTGTGAGCTTGTAAATTTCTCTTGTGTCTTCCTTGCTGATGTGCAAGCCATATAACTACAGTACTAAGTAGGAATGCGTGGTGGTAGGGCATTATTTTTATAGTGTGGGCAGTTGCCACTTCACATTGAATAATAAAATTGTCGCATTAGAAGTATTGATTTACTTTTCCTTTTTTTAAATATATTTACATTATACATCTGTGATGCTTGTCACGGGTTTAATGTGAAATATTTGTTATTTGGCACTGCTTGTAAGCCTGAAGCTTTGGATAAGGTAACAGTATGCCTATGGTGGATGTTCAAATGTTCACTAGTGAACATTACCTAAATATTTAGTGAAAATTTTGTTCTGAACCTACGGTGTAAAGCTTCTTATTTGTGATGGGTGATTTATAATTGATTCCCTTCAGCTCTCTGAATTGCTCTTACGGTGTAAAGCTTCTTATTTGTGATGGATGATTTATAATTGATTCCCCTCAGCTTCATATTTGTGATGAGTGATTTATAATTGACTCCTCTCAACTCACTCACTGACTTGCTCCTACAGTGTATGAAACTATGCTTGTTAGGAAGTAAATGTCATAGCAGGACAACCAGTAGTAGCTGTTAATTTGCTACCGTTTCTTATGAAGGTTGCTGATAATTTTTTCTTGTCCATTATGGAATTTTGTGTTAATGTTGGCCATGAGGGAAAAATAAAGTAATTTACTCCCCTGTTTTCACCAGTTGAGAGTGTATAGTACTTTACCGTTTTGTTTCATACTTTATGATTGTTTATTTTGACAGATACGTTCTCAAGAACTGTGTGTTTCAAGTTCTTCAGCCCCTTTGTGATACGCCAGCTATAGACTTGGCAACTGGGTAGGTGTGTAAGTACTGGTGCGGGCAGTCCTCATTCTAAGCAAGGAATGTGTTCCAGAATATAACTTTTTTTTTTTTTTTTTCCCCCCCACACAATTAGTGCTTTGTGGGTGAAACTGGTTAATCAGCAAGGGAGTTTTAATAGCCAGTTTTTCTGTAACTGATTATGGAAAGAAGTGCCCTCCAAAAGTTTGCTTATAACGAGGACTAACTGTATTGATAAAGAGTGACCATGTGTGGCTGAATGCACTCCCGCCAATACTAGTGCCTCCATGATCCATAAACCTGGCTCTGCTGTACATCCATGACCCGTGTACTGTGTAGCCGTGACACTGAGGTGACAAGTGGACACGATCTGTTGCTTTCCCCCTGCGCAAGAACTCCCATAGATGCTACATATTCCCAGTGACACAGTTTATCACACCTCGTGCAAGAAATCCCATAGAGGCTACATAATTGTTACAACATGTCCTGTGCAAGAACTCCCATACATGCTACATATTTCCCATGACATAGTTGATCATACCTCGTGCAAGAACTCTTACAGATGCTACACATGCACTCATATGAACCTGTATATGTGGTACACATAAAGATATAGATGTACAGGTACTGAACAGTTCTTCAAAGATGTTAATATTAAGTGCAGTGTAGCCTGTGTACTTGTGCTATCCATGTGCTTTGTGACAAGTGCGTGTGCTGTTGATGTAACTGAAAAATGATCATCTTTCAGTTGCCCGTATGTGTGAGAACGTAGCTGTGGTGTCTAGCTGAGCCACAGTAGCATTAGGAAGGCTAGTTAGCAAAGCACGTGAGATACAGGTATGTATTTGAGTAACTTCTTGAATCTGGGAGATGTTCGCTTGAGTTTTATTCATGGTACTGCTAGATGATTTTATTTAACTTAAGAGAGGCTTCTCATACACTGAGGGGTGTATTAAAGCAGTGTCAAACCTCTCAGATTTGAAAAGCTGCCCTAAACTAAATAAAATTGTGGAAGAGATGGCAGGAATGTAAAGAAATGACATCCCCAGACTCACTGGGTTAAAGAGGCTCCATAGCACCCCCTGCTTTCCCATTTATTTCTGTTTTTAATATGCCAATGTATTGTACTGTATGTTATTAAGCAGTTGGTGTAGATATAAAAAGAATATAAATAACATAAAAGAGTATAATTGGTTGTAATTTACATAAATAACTTGCCAAGTAAGAGTGCTAGAAAGCCTCACTAGAATACAGCCATATTAGTACTGGCATACCTAGCTAGAGTTGAGTGTTGCAAGTAGTTCAACCCACCAAGTACTCTTCAAAACAAGGGACTATGTTATGCCAATGCTTTGTGTTGCTTCAGGTGCATTGATGTGCTTGTACACTATCCCTCAGTATGTTACAGGTAGGAGCTTACATTTTCATGTGTTGTTAGTATTAAGGAAATTAATAAGGATCTGAGTAATGTTCATAATATTTGTAAGTGGTGCAGAGTACTGTAAGAGCACCAGAAATATTTCCATAGGAAGTCATTTCAAGTTTATTCATCACTTCACTGGGATTTATTTCTAATATTTCAAGTCAGTACTTTGCAGAAGTGGTGAAAAGGACTACTCACCTAAATATGTACAGTAGAGGTACCATAGTTGAAAGTGTAGAGCAATGTTCAGTAAATGGTGGTAGTTGAAACTATAGAGCAGTTCATCTTGAAATGATTTGCATAAATCAAGGAGGTAAGTAGGCCTTGTCACAATACTCAGTATCAAGCAATTATGATTTTGTATGTTGATGCTAGGCTTGCAGTTGGTGTGATGTGAGGCAGTGTTTAAATTACTTGTTTTAGAAGGTAGATTGAGGTGAAGTGCAATATAAAGTATTATATGTGTAACAGTTACCAGTCTGGTAAATATTGTGGTGTTTGGGTTGTCTATTACCATAGTGTAGTGATTTTATAGTGTGTGCCAGTGTAGTGTAAATTTTTTTTTAAGAAACCAGAAATTTGAAGTCCAGTGCATCGTTTTACCCTCCCCCCCTTTTTTTTGGGGGGGGGACTATATCATGGCAAGTAGTCTTTCTTTGTGTTGTAAACCAAATACACTAGAGTCCAGGTCAGCATTGGTGCATTAGGTGATGGGTGAGACTATCACTCCTCCAAAAGTCATGCCCAGTGAGAAACAGCATGCCAGAAAGGTGAAAATCTCTCTTGTCTGTGAAAGAGCCTACATTTTTTTTTTCCCTCCTGAAATAAGAAACCAGCATCATAGGAGATGCACTAAAGTGGTGGCTTTACCCATGAAAGTTCCAATAACTCATTCACCTCCTTCGCAGACTGTGAATCATATTCATCATCGCTAAACCATAAGCCTTTAACTTCATCACATATATTATCGGAACAAATTCCAAGCAGTTATCTATGATTTCAAGTAGAGCAGCTTAAAATATTGTAGTCAGGTCCTCAGTCTCTCTTCAGCATCCTTGGTAAGATTCCCCAGATGGACCCCTTTCTGTGTGATATAACATGCAGGTGTTTCTTTCACTTTTTCTTATATAGTAGCACTTTGGCCCTAGATTGGAATGAGTGAACATAAGCCAACCTGTGGCCATCAGAACTGATCTGTCATAATTAAGCCCATTTGGACACCATGACTTTACATGAAGCTTAAACACCCTTCTTGCATCTGTACCCACTGCCAGTGTACCATAAAAACTAACACTTACAGTCAAAATGTGATCCACTGCAAGATTAAACTCCTCTAAGGGATGGGGGGTGGGGGTAGGATGGGGAAATGGTAGCCTGAATTTACCATCCTATGTTCATTGCTATATGCTACTTTGCTGTTTAGGTATACTAATTTGGCTGTGTTTCAGGGCTGTTGCTGTGCGAGGGGTGGTTGGCAACAGGACTGTGGGGTGGGCGGGTGAGGGGTGGGGGCAGGGGTGAGGGTGAGGGGAGCAGTGCCCCCTGTACCCATGCCTGTCCTAAATGTGGCCGCTGTTACACATTGCGTTCCAACCTGTCCCGCCACATGCGTCTGGAGTGTGGTGTGGAACGGCGATATAGTTGTAACTTCTGCCACAAGCGCTTCAGTCATGCCCACCACCTCCGCTCGCATGAGAGGTCCATCCACGCCCACGCTGCCACACCTACACCCACACCCACAGCCACACAGTCCTCCTGAAGTGGTTAGGTGTCCTACAGGGTAAGGTAAACATGTAGCGTAATTATTCTTTTTAATGAATTTTTATATTAATTTTTATTTTGATGTTTAACTGTTCTCCATGAGAATTATGATGTACTTGAAAATAAAATTCACAATTTGATGTAAATTACGGACATTTTTTTTTTTCCATAATTTGCAAGAGTTTTGTGTAACATTTATCACATTGTTTAATATGATTACAAACACAGAATTTTCAGTGTATCATCTTCTATGTATCATACGCTATATACTTCACTTGGAAGAGGCGTAAGTATCATAGTACTGTACTGTATCACATGCTGTATACTTGATCTGGAAGAGGCGTAAGTATTCATAGTACTGTATTTAATCAAATACAGTATGACCATTAATGACCTTCATTTATTGTCATATTGCAATCAGAGGCTTCACTCAACAACAGTGTTTGATTATGTGGATTTGAAGTACCAAGTACTTCATTAAGATGTCATGTTCTTTCTTGTCTTGATGTGTGATCACTGGATGAAATGTTGTCATTCAATTAGATTTTCAGTATGTATAACAAACTGTAGTTCCAGCAACAACAAACTGTTGTATTGTAGCCTAAAATTTTATCACTCATTTTGAACTGTTCAACAATATTATAGAGGTACCTTGTATTAATTTCTGATCGTCATACACTGAATAATAACTGGTAAGATAATCTATTCACTGTAACTGTGACCCATCATATGAAAAAATCTGCTTTGGAAGACAATACAGTACTGGCCTCATAGTGCTTTGATTTAGCACAGAAAATAATATATCTACAACACTTGGCTTAGTTTCACATTTGCACACAATACAGTCACAGCCTATATATTGTACTATACTGAGAAAAAATAAGAATCACAGCCAATGAAACTCTTAATACACATTCAGAAAGGCATTTTAACTTCCCCAGTTTAACATAAAACTGAATAACATAAGATGAGTAAAATAAACTATTTTAGGAGATAAGTAGTTTGTCAGTGATAATGTGCTTCAGAATCACTTACTGAGGCTGCTTCCCATTCATGACACAGAGACAAATATATCTCAGGCTACCATTTGTGCATACTTAGGCTACATTATAGACTGGTTCAAGAAACTGGACAGTTTAACCATTTTGGGGATATCCCAGTTTGTTGGTGTAAGGAGTGCAGACATATTGGCTGCCTAATTAATCATGCAACCAGTAGATGTAAGAAAGAAAACACTGTAAAGTATGGAAAGGGTCATGGGAAGCAGAAAATTATGCAGGGTAGACATTGGTTATGCAGACTATGCTCTCCTCCAACTCTTGAAAATTAACTAAGTAAGAACCTTAGCAGGTATGCAATGTGGAACACCCTACAGGTTCAAAATGGGCAGAACTGACCAGATTCTTACTTCCAGGTCCCTAACTACATTATCACATATTTTGCACACTAATATTTCCATATTTTGCACCACTTAGAGATTAGCATATTTAATGCTGCATTTTAATGTTACAAATTCTCATTAGATCTTTTTATATATCATTGTGCCAAAGGTAAATATATACTTGAAGCAGTTTTTTAATCCATAATTTTCTAGTATTGCATTCCACTTGATATATTTTTGTGGCGATGGTGTTTTAATTAACCACTATGTTCCTAAAACATTGTGCACCGTTATAGGCTGGACTTTGTGTGGTAATATATGTTGGACTAAATTATGAACTGTTAGTACAAGGACTTTTTTTTTTTTCTTCATTCTTGCTATTATCTGATGATTTTGTTGTTTAGCTCTGGGGAAACCTTTCTCTGAATTGTTGAGAAAATTAATGAAGAATACTCCTAATCACTTCATTGTTGAGAGGCTTCCCTAAAGTTAAATACAGTAACATTCTCTGGAGATATCTATGAATCTATCCATCACCTGACACCTTAATCCTGGAAGGGGTGACCAGACATGACCAGCCTCTGTCATTCTGTCCTCAGCCATCTGGCTGGCCTTTCTCCAACTCACACCCCCCTCACTCATACTGCATTCCTCTCCACCCCATCCCTCCATCTCATCCTTGATCTCCCTCTTCCCCTTCCTCATCCACCTGACTCGCATATACTCTGCCGGTCAATAGTTTATCTCATTCTCCATTCCCTTCACATGGTCAAACCATCTTAAGGTGCTTGTGGACATAGCAAGAATATAATTTTAACAATGCATCACTGTAATGATAAAGTTCAATTAAATACTGTTCTTTCAAACCTACCTAGCTCATGATATGCATTCTTATTACTGTTTTATTACAAGACTATGAACATCGAGCATTGAATGTGATGTCATAATACTTCAGTAATCTCAATGTTCAATTTTGCCACATTCAACATTTTGTATTACAGTGTACCGTGAAATAAAAGAACGAAGTCCAACCACCAGTAATGTTTACTTACTGCAAATGGTGTACTGTTTAGCTGTGACATCTAGTTGTATATAGGAAGTTATTCTGGTCATAAAACTGAGTCATGATAGAGTTTAGGGAGTTTTTTAGTGTTTTGCCTTGATAGCTTTCACAACTTCCAAGTATAAAATTTATACTGTATATCCCATTCATATCTGTGGGTTTTGGTGTATCCAGATGAAATAATCGGGCAGGGACCAGAATAAAATTATAAAATGCATCAGATATGAATGGGACATGATAAGATAATGTATTTTCACAAATAACTCATTCAGACCCAAGGTTTTCCTTGCAGCTAACTAAAATAATCTGTCAGCAGTCAGACTAAAAGGAAATGGAGGGGGTCTCAACAGGATATAGAATGAACAGGGACTAGCTCAGTTAATAGTAGAATAATGAGGAAACACCTGCATTGCCTTAAGAGCTGTAAGTGATGCAGAGCACTGAATGTGGTATTAGTGAGAGCTCCAAAAAGGGGAAGTAAGCTGGCAAAAAAAAAAAAATGAACTAGGCTTTCATGACAATAATAGCAATTAAAGACAGAGCAAAGCTCTGTCTATATGCTCAGTGATTTGAGTATTCTATATTGTGTTATGACAATCTCAAATGCTAACTCAGCCACGCTTTACCGATTATAAGGACTGAGTATAGTGTTTAAAATGCTATGAGAGGTGAAGTAGGATCTCTAGTCATAAACTCGGATATCGAATACAGAAACTGTGGCAAGCAATGTATTCTATGGCGATTCTCAGCCAGACTTCTGTGATGATGTTTTCCACAAGTTCTGATTGATATTTGCGCAATATGAACACTTATTTCGTAAGTTTTATAGTTGTGACAATTTGTGAGGTTGTGCTTCAGATTTATCGTTGTGTGACTTCTATTTTATTAAATATTCAATAGTTCGTATGTGTAGTCTTTTATTTACTATCCCATCATTATATCACATGCTTTATCAGAACGCACAGTCTTATGACTCCCTCTTAGCCAGATAAAATGTTCTGACTTAGCTGGATTAAAATGCTAAAACATATGAACATAAGAGGACTAATCAGATTTTGGTAAAAGGTGAACTTGAATTGCAGTCATTTTTACAATTAAAGTGGCCTCCAGCACCAGACTCCAGTACTGTATGCAGTCATGGACCTCAGCTACCCTGATGAACTATGTGTGAATGGAAGATTGCAGCTGCTGGTGACTCGACTCTGGCTGTTTCCTCTGCACGAAGTAAGACCATCCATGACTGGACTGCCACACATTCTTTCACTTGGGACATAAGGTAGTACACATTAACTTATGCAATACTGGAGTCAAGGTTGGTATTACTGTGGTTTGTTATTCATTCGATACCAAACACATACAGCCTTTTCATATTTTCTATTGAAATGAGTCTTTCTCAGGTTACTTGGTATTTTTCCTGGATTATCACAGCTACTTTGTGGTAGGTGGTGACGACCATCACCCATTCAATTAATGTAGTGCTGCCTACTTCTTTCAGCTTTATCATTGTTTTTCTGTGTGTGCCCTCCTCTCTTCCTACTTCTCCCATCTTTCCTTTCATTTTTTATTACTCTTCTTTCCTTTTTGGAAGGCTTTATATTGAGTGACGAACCTAATGGTTTTCTGTAAGCCAGGAAACCATTTACTGTACAATGTTGGGTGGTAACCAAATAACCACCCTACATGTGTTCCCTACATGACAACAAGTAGGTTGGCGGAGGGTTAGTGCCCCTCCCTGTAAAACCACTAACTCAAATCGCTACCCTTTATGGGATTATGGCGTTGGGCTGTAGAAAGGTAGAAGAATGGCATAGGATGAAGTGCATGAAAGGTCACAGCAGGGAATAAATGTTGCTGGTTCACTGAGAGTAGTAATAAGGAATTGTGAAGTGAGCACAGAAGTAAAACAGGGTGCATATGTTCTCCACTGGAACATATGAAAGTAGGCTTGAACCCCGTGAGAAGGGCACCAGTCAAGAGTGAGAATAATAGAAATTAATTGTATGAGAGGAGCATTCGGATTTGCATGGAGAGGCTGACAAATGAGGTGAAGGAGCACTGTGGCACTAATGAGGATGTGCATTAGGAGAATATACTTTTTAAAGATGAGATCATGGATAGAGGGAAATACAGACAGAGGAAGACATATCCAGAGGTGACCTGTTGCATATATGAAGGACCGTTTGGCAGGTATGGTGATGTATTTTTGGTCTGATGATTCTCTTGAACATTGTATTGATCTGTATCCATGTGTATAACCCTAAATAGTTGTAGGTAAGGGTGTCCACAGTTTTTCACTGCTATAATTAGTCCTGGTTCACTGGTGGTGCTGATGTACCCTAGCCAGTTTCTCTGTATGTGAGTTGGCTGTGGTTGACTGAGTAGCTGGAGTACAGTGTGTTCATGAGGTGTGAATGTAGGGTGACTCCATTAGGGTTGGCTTGCATGGGGGTGTTGCAGTGTAACTTTAAATGTGCTGTATTCAATTCTCCGATGACTGTCGTGAGTCCCCCGTGTGTAAGTGTTGCTGATTTATAAAATGAGCTTGTTATGACTGATGTATGTATTAACAATTCCTCCTGTGTACACACACCCACACAAATGAGGACATAAAGGAGCATTGTGGTGTGGATGTGATAGGAAATGTTAGGAGATACACATTCAGGTGATTTGGCCATGTGGAGAGGATGGTGAGTGAGAGACTGACAAGGAGAGAGTATGTAAGTGAGGTGGAAGGGGGGGGGGAGGGAGAGGCCAAGGATCAGATGGAGAGGTATATGAGAGATGGTGATGTGAGCTGGGACCAGGGCAGTGAAGTGGCAAGGGACAGGGCTACTTGGAGGCGATTCGTTTGTGGTAACCGCTAACGGGATTAAGGCGTCTGGCTATAGATGAATAGAAAATGGAAACACACACACTCGTTTCAGGAGCAAGGATGTAGAGATAGTCTACATGGAAGGGTGTTAAGTGGGCGATGGCAAGTGAAATGTAGCTACAAGATAATAAGTTGGCGTCCAAGTGAATTTAAGCGAACGAGCGTGAACAAACGCTACTCTAGCGAACATTACGGGGCATACGCGGCCGAGCATAATCTAGTTTGAACGAGTTCGAATGTGTCGGTGAATCTTGGTTTCTTTCAAGAGCCCATGGGTGAAACTAATTACAGATTTCCAACACATGCAACTACCAAAGTAAGAATGAATGTTTACTGGAGCACATACGGTCATAAACGCCAACTTTTGTTCTGCCCGGACGGCATTTCTGAGTTTCTCCACTTTGGCCAAAGGTAAATACACTCATAAATTATTAACATATTCCATGAAAAAGTAGCTGAAAAGTAGACAAATTTTAACGAATAAATGCAGCAATAATTTGTTTTTTGTTATAATGAGTTGATTGAACATGTGATCATACTTGCACACGCTATTTTCCGAACGTCGCAGCCCTCTCTGGTGGCGCCATATTTGAGGTGAGGCGTGTTTATTAATTACTTACTACTTTTCTTGTTTATGTACATATAAACCAGTGTGAATACTTACACATACTATAGGAGTTCTGTGGAATAAATTGATATTAGGATTAATTTGTATGTTCATGTGATCTTTGAGTACTGTAGGCTTATACCAGGTAGGTAAACTTCATCCCATATCAGACTGTATTCATATTTATGGTGCTGGAAAGGAGCGCCTTCATATGGTAACACTGATATTACCGGATAATGGATCTGCCTGGTTCTAAAAAAAGCCTCACAGTCCCTTCCCTAACCCTCAAAAGGAGGATGGTGGACAGCAGGACAACTTTTGCCAGCAGATCACCATAGCTTTTCTGTATGACTAATATTCTACCATTAATCTCTTGTTACAGGGCAGCATACACAAGCAAAGTAAGAAATATATCACTGGAGAAAGAGAGTTAAATCTCAATGGGGTGTGATGCTTCTGGGCTTTGGCTACTTAAAAAAAAAAAAATAATAATAATCTTTACCAATTCAACTCCAGTTAGTTTTCTTTGTCTGTTTCCATGGTGGTAGTCCAGTGAAAATTTTGGGATACTCTGCAGTGACTCCCACTGTATTTTTCTTCACTCGTGGCACAGTGGGTTTGAGTGCTCCGCTCTGATCAAAGGGTCGGAGGATCGAAACCACCCAAGGGTCACTGGTAGACATTAGGAAGGGCATCCAGTCATAAAATGCTACACGCTTCGATCCAACAGTCCTATACCCAGGGGCAACACCTTAGTTCTTCGGGGATACCAAGCGTATAACCAAATTATTATTATTATTATTACTGTTGTGTCAGCACTCTTTCATTATTTTCTTTCTAATATGTCACAGCCCCTGGATTTAATTTTTCTTGATTTAATGCACTTCTTGTACTTCGCGAAAGGTAATATGTTTGCTGTGATTTTCTCAGTGTCCTCTTAGTAAGGCGCAATAGTCATAATTTACTAATTTCGCCATACATTACAATGCACCAGGAACTGCTTATGTTGCTTCGTAACCACAATCTGGGCAAATTTGGCATGCCCCTTCAATTCCTTGAAATTGCCCCTCCAATTTAGCTCAGGATATTGATTCTTGTTCGTACCATCAGTCTATTTTCTTGGTTATGATCTGTCCAACTTTAATTACTGTCTTGAATCTCCTGTATACATTAAGTAATGATTTTTTTTTTTCCATTATTTTTCTTCCATCCCTCAGTATCCCAGTCTTCAATTTTTTCCTGTTGCATTTGGTTTCATTTGTTCTGTTTGTTTGATGTTCATTTTCACTTCCCTCGTGTACTGCTTAATGGTTTTCATGCATCATGTGCTCTCTTCTTGAAACTTGTGAATGAACTTTTGAAAAATGCCTTGATAAGCACTGGCAGCAAAAAGATACAAACCACGACTGCACAGTAAAAACGCAGAGCTAGAATTACAGGCTGGAAAGCCTCTTCTAGAACTTCTCTATGTAAATCTATGTATATCTCTCACTTTAAGACATTTCTGTCAAATTTGTATTGCATGTTTGACAAACGGCTGTTTAGATTTGATGTCTCGTTGTACGAGCCGAGGCTCCTATTTCTGCATTCAGAGCATCTGCTGCAGTGCAGCTTGGCACTTGAAGCACTGCTCTATATACTTTATTTTCTATTCTTTGGATCTTGTTAACTTTTTTTTATTGGTGAAGTCTATAACTTCAGATGCAGGTAGCATGGCTGGTAGTGCCAGTCCTTTCCAGTATGTTTTACTTGTCTTTATACAGTATATCTAACTGATTGCAGCATCTTCCAGTTATTAAGTTGCATTTGCTTGTTTGTATGCCTTGTTTATGCAGTCTGTTATGTGTTCCTTGAAACAACTCTGCTTGTTTTCTGCTTTAACACCAAGATAAACTATCACATACATGCATGCCTTCTGTTTTTGCTGATGAGGGCTTTGGTTTGCAGATCAGTACTGTATACAGTATTACTCTTGTCCTTGGTGATGGTCAATCCGCATTCTCCTGCTATATTTATTTTGTTCTGTATGCTTGTTTTTGTTTCTTCCATAGAAGAGCTTATTATGAGCCTGTCATCAGTGTAAAATAAGGCTGGTATTGTAAACTTTCCCTTGAATCCCAATTTATCTTCCTCTTGTTTATTGCTAATCACATACTGGGTATGTGATTAGCAGGAACAGCAATGTAGAACCATTACAGCCCTATCTGATTCCACTTGTTACTGCTGTTTCTGTTTGTTCAGTGATGTTCAGGATCAGGTTAGTCTTGTCTCCACTGTAGATCATTATTATAGGACTTCTTATCTCGGATGAATACTATATTCCATCAGAGTTGTAATCAGTTTGCCCAGCCCACAGTCGAAAGCTTTCCTGAAGTCATTGATAGCACCATTTGTGATTTCCTTTGCATGTAACTTTCATCAGTACAGTATCTCAGCATGTACAGATTGTCACTTATGCTTCTTTTTTTCAGTGTAGCTAGCATGCAAGTTACTTTCATGTTTTTTTTCATTGTGATTCTAAATTTTGTCTTTAAATTTCCAGTGAGTATCTTGTATGAAGCATTTGCTAGAGCAATGGGTCCCATATCCTTAGCCATGTTTTTTTCTTTTGGGGAGTCAGGACTGTGTTTGTCCATTTTCAGCTTTCTATAGTTTCTGTCTCATTAAGTATCTTATTTAGGCTTAGAGTTAGTTCTAGGCAGTTTTCATTGATAGCTAATTCCTTGAACAAGTCAGGCTTGACTCCATATTGTCCTGGGGCCGGATACTCAAAACGTTTAATGGCGCATTTTGTGCCAAAAGCACCGTTACACATCACCTTTTCATGATTGGCGCATACTCAAAAGCTCATCCGTGCGTGGCCATATTGGAAAACATTCCTTTGCATCTTATAGGACCGGCAGGGTCGGGGAGCCCTAATGATCAAAAGGCGCCTTTGTTGGACAATAGCAACAAGTCATGGATGATGTGTGCGGTGCTCCTCGCTCGTATTTAGATGAATTACTGCCTCATTACCTTATTTGAAGTGGAATGGTTTTGTGTCAGAAGTATTTATTGGGTAGCAAGATATCATATTCTATTAATAATGATGTAACTGGGGAATATGTGTGGTATTTGGGTATAGTCAGCGTGGTGGTAGAGGCACATACTGTAATGCTGTTTCTTCAATACATTTAGCCATAATTTGCTGCACCACCCTGTGTCTAATGTTACAGTTGTTTGCTCAGGGCATATAGGTATTTATATTCAGTAGTATTTTAACAATTCAGTATGGTTTCTGATGGATCAGTCACTCCTAGTGTAAGCTTAACCCACCAGCTTCAGCTAGAGGTATTTCAGTACTTCAGTTAATAGTATTTGGATACATTCAGGTTTTATATTCCAGGGAATGTGTGGAAAATATAATGTCATGAAAACCTTAGTCAGTTTGTGAAGTGGGTTTTATTTAACTTAGGTTGAGAATATCTTGGGTATAATAGTATAAATAAAGGTTTTGGTTAGGTAAGCTTAATAATTAAAACAACATTATTTAAGAAGGATTTATGTTCGAGTAATGTTAGGTCAAGCTAGTGTAGGCTTGTTTAATGAGTTATGACTAGGTTTTGGTAAGTTGGACAGAGCATAATCTAAATTAATCAGCCATATTCAATCAAACCTGACCCGACTTTCACTGAAATGTAACCAAAATCATCCTGGTCTGAAAATCCATTCCACAGATTGACTAATGAATTCATAAAATGACAATTTTCACAGATTTCTTGTAACATTATAGGCTATAACCTACTGTTTCTTGTTGCTGAGCACAGTGAAGTATGTGGTTAGGAATGAAGATTATGCCAGTCTAACTTTGATTTGGCTAGCACAGGTGTATTTTTTATTTGGTAAATCACCTTTCCCCCATAGTATCCCTTGAGCATTAAACCAAATCCTCATTGTGTTAAGGGTATGGTACCTAACTTGGAGGTGCAAAGGCCCACAACAGTAACATGCAGTGGCGGAAAATTCATCCACGTCGGGTTTCCCCACAGTTATGCTGTGACTAAGGTAGGTTAGATTTCGATAACCAAGTTTATGATAGGTTAGGTCAGTGTAGGATACTAGTAGGTTATATTAAAGTTTGTTGTCCAAAACTACAAATATATCCCCTCAGATTTCCTCCTATGTTATAGCAACTGAACTCAGCCTAAACTAACTAAACTTAATTATTCTAAATCAATTATGACAGGAAAGATATAGCTTTATGAGAATGTTGTGCATGTGATGAGATGTATCTGCTGTTGTAGTTGGGCCTATAAGCTACAAGACATGAAATTGAGGAAAATTTGGCTTGAAACAGAAATGCAGTAATGCTGGTTTTTCTCCCATCATAACCTAATTTCTTTCCCTAGGAAAGCAGCTGCTGATCCAGCACTAGGTCTAGGAAATGAAATAGCAACTACTTTTCATGCTTAGAGAAGAGGAATATTGGCCAAATACCTTGCTGTATATTCATATTTCATGGAATTTGTTTAACCAGTGATTTCATGAAATGACTTGAAAATTTGTGAAATGAGTTAAAATCAGGATGGGCCAATTAAAGTTAGATTTATTTAGGCTGTGGTTAGGTTAGGCTGGGATAACTGAGGTAAAGTTTAGGTTAGTTAGTTTAACTTAGGCTGCCATTGGGTTAGGCTGGGATAAATGAGGCTAAGCTTAGGTTAGGTTAACTATTGCTGCAGTTTCGTTAGGCTGGGATAATTGAGGTTAAGTTTAGGTTAGTTAGGTTAACTTAGGCTGTGGTTAGGATAGACTGGGATAATCGAGGTTAAGTTAAGGTTAGTCAGGTAAGGTTAGGTTAGATTAATATACAGTAGAAAGATGCAAAGTTTTTAATCGTTCATCTAAATTGACCTAACCTCGCCTAACCTAAACTTAACCTAGATTGTCTGAGCCTGACCTAAGCACAGTCTGAATTAACCTAACCATTATTAACCCATCCTAATTTAAGCTAATTTCATGAATTCCAAAGGAATTTCATGAAATCACAGGTTATACAAAGTCCCTGTATAATACTGTATATATATCTATCTATCTATTGCCAGACGCCTCAATCCTGAACGGGGTGGCCACAAACAAATCGCCTCCATGTCACTCTGTCCCCTGCCATTTCACTACCACGCTCCCAACTCACACCCCCCTCTCATATATATATATATATATATATATATATATGTGTGTGTGTGTGTGTGTAATGTGTGTGTGTAATGTGTGTGTGTGTGTGTGTGTGTGCACACTAAATATTTAAGGAAGGTGTTACTGAAGGTTGTGTACACACATGAATGGACTGTATCTTTATTTTGTGCAGTGAGTTTTAGGTCCCTCATAAAACTTTGAAGTTATTGCGATTGAATCCCAGCTTATTTTTATTCACCATTCCCACAAAATATCACTACGAAAATGGAAATACAGTATGTTGGTACTACTGCGCTGCAACCAGACTTCATGTTTTGTTTGATGTCCTGCTGCTTTGTGTTTGGCATGGACATTCTAAACATATTTTTATAATGCTGCTGTGATTGGCTGGGGTATCAAACGGTGCCATCTGAGGGTAAGTTGCCCTTCCATGGAAAGGCACTCCAAAGGCACCTTTAAAATTGTTTGAATATGGGAGTTGGGTGTGCCCTCAAAGGCGCCGTTCATTAACTAGCGCTGTGGCTAAAGGCTCGTTTTGAGTATCCGGCCCCTGGTCTATCTATCTATCTATTGCCAGACACCATAGTCCCGTAAGGGGTGGCCATTTGACTTTGAGTTTTTTTTTTTTTTTTTTTTACGGGGAGGGGCACTAACCCTCCACCAACCCACTCGTTGACACGTAGGGAGCACGTACGGTTTGGTTATATGGTTACCACCCAGTGTTGTAAATGGTTTCTTGGCTTACTTTTTCTATTTTTCACTTTCCTCAGTTTTTTTTTTTTTTTTTTTTTTTTTTTTTTTTTTTTTTTTTTTTTTTTATGTGTCCGACTCTGGGCATAGGCTTTACAGCCTGCAATCAAGGCCCAGCCGTCCTCCTACATACTACATGTCACCACTTCGGCGCTAACACCCACCGTCCATACTGAATACACGCTAGGGCTGTCTCATACAGGACTGGTGTATTGGTATTAGCGGGGTTATTTTTACGACATGTCGGCGGGTCTTCTGGTAGATCAGTAAAGCCTGATTTAATGAAATTCAAATCCTTAAACTGTTCCCTTCCTCAGCGAGGATTCGAACCTGGGTCCCACGGGACTGCAAGCCAACTCTCTACCGATCGAGCTACCACCTTCTTCACATCTTTTATGTTGATTTGGACCTCTTCATCAGTTGCTTCTTCACATCTTTTATGTTGATTTGGACCTCTTCATCAGTTATTGGTCTCGCTTATTCTCTCTTGCATTCATATACTATATCTATGTGTTCTCATAGTTGCAGTGGTGTTTCATTTATTCTTATTACCCCTTACAACCCAGATTTTAACTTTATCTCCTTTTTCATTTCAATTCTTCCTCATAGATTTTTATCATGTTTGTATTCCATACATTACTTGTACAGCATTTGCATGATTTCAGTTTACGCTGTTGCAGAATTCTTTCACTTTTTTTTGGAATATATTTTTCATCTGTTGATCATCCTTCTTTGTCATGTATTGTTAATGTGTTTTCTTGTTTCACCTTTCATTTCTCTGATGTGTTCCCAGAGTTTTTTGTTTCCGTTTCTGTTCTGCGGAATTTCTTTGGTCTTCTTAACTTCATGCTTCCCCATGGCTTTTGAAATAGTTTCTTGTACTTTTTTCTTCTGGTTTTTGTAAAGCTCTTCATATTTGGTATGTTTCTCTTAGCTATTCTCTTCTGCTATCCGTTTTTTGTAGCGTAAAGCCCCCCCCCCTTAGCTTACTGGTATTTCTTACTTAATTTTGTTGAGCCTTAATGTTTCACGTTTGTCAGGTTTGGCTGATTCTTCAGCATACGTTTTCCTTTTGAGACTTGTTTCCATTTGTGTTTGTGCTGATTCTGTCATTATTTATTCAAAATGCATTAGGTTTCCTCTTGTTTTTTCTGATCATTCTTTCAGCTTTCGTTCCATCTCCAGTCTGAAGTTTGCTAAGTGATGTTTTTGTTTTCTGTGGTTTTTATAAAAATCTTATGGGTGCTTACACTGAGTGATCTGATAAGTCAAAAGAGTTCCAGTTTTCATCTTTGTTCATTTTACAAAATTCTCACATAGGGTCTGACTTATAGATAGAAAGTTGATTGTACTCGCTTGTTTTTCTCTGGGCCACGTTACTGCCCCTTGACAAATTTTCTTTCCTATTTAATAGAACAAGGTTATATTTTTCTGCCAAATTTAAGATCCTTTGACCATTGACATTAATTTCTTTCAGTCCTATAAATCCTATGTGGCAATTGAAATCACCTAGTAGTGATGTTGGAACTTCTTCCTTATGTAAAAGTTTTTCAGTTATCATAGCTGTTATTTCTCTGTTTCTTTCCTGATCATTTGTAGCCATGTACTCTGCTATTATGTGGAAAACAGGTTTTTGTACTACTGATTAAATGCAATAGGTCCTTATATCCTACTTGTTGTTTTTATAACATCACAGTAATCCCTCATTTATTTGGATGTGCAGTATCTGAAGCAGTTCATTATGCAGACGCTGGACCTTAGCTCTTTTAAACCAGTATCAGAATTTAGTTCCTGTTATCCAGATGTGAATGTCCCTGAGAACTTTGGCCGGCCACCCGACATGTTCAAACATTTGATATCTTGTCCACGGGGCTCGAGCTGTGAACGGGAAATAGGCCATAACCCACAACCAGAGCTAAAATATCCGTCCACCCCTGTACTGAATCGTCAAAGTTGCATGCTGGTTCAGTCACTCCCAACGAACCTTCAGCACCCGAGTTATATGAATGTAACCCATAAGCGGTGTCAAAATGTCTGTACGTATCCACACTGAATGTCCAAAGTTGCGTGGCCACCAGGATGAGTCTTTCCCAGCTGCCACCATGCATCGAACACAACCACAAGCCACAAGTACATGTTCGGTGACGGCGGCCGTCCGCTTCTCAACCGAATGTCCAAAGTTGCCCGGTCACCGGGAGTTTTGTTTCCAAATGGCCACAACGCATCTAACAGATCACAGGCCATGAGTAAATGTGTGGTATAAGCATCCATCTGCCTCATGACAGAAGGGTGAAAATCCCCAAAGCCTCACTTCTTCCCCCCTCCTGTTCCTCCTCGATACCATACCCTCCCAGCTCCCCCTCACTTCCTCATTCCCTCCCCTCCCTTGCGCTGAAATCACTGACTCGTGAGTTTTTAAAGGTTTTTGCATTTTATTTGAATACTATAGGTTGTATAGAAATTCCAAAGTGTCCACGAGAAAGCTCATGAAATTCTGCATTTGGACATGTGCATAACTCTCGGAAGGTGCTAGCAAGATTTTGCACTAGGATGATGGGAATTTTTACGAAGATAAGCTTTGTGCTTGAACACTGTTTTTTCTCACTGCATTTTGGTACATGTAATCATCATCTTTCTGTGTTTTTATTAGCTCATCTTATAGAATAAACACCAGTGAAGATGGTGGTATACCATTTATACCAATTTAACCAATTTTGGGGGACACATTTGGCCATGGAATTTTTTTTGTGGCCCGGGAGCAATCATCTTGGTGTCAGATAACTGATTTTCCAACCATCTTTAGGTTTTTTATGGATGTTTGTTGCTTAGGCATTGTTTCCTTGATATTTAACATTAATATGGATAATCTTATATGTGTTGTGATGTTTAAATGTAGCAGATTGGCTTGAAAACAGTGCCAAAATTAGGAAGGGTACTGTACATTAGTGTATAGGTAGGGTGTTTTTTTTTTTATGGTTTTCTTAGTGTTTAGCATTAATTTGGATATTCCTATGTGTGTTTTAATGTCTAAATATGGCAGATTGACCTGAAAACATTGCCAAAATTAAGTGGGGTACTGTACATGCAGTAGTGTATAGGTAGGGTGTTGTTTGGTTTTCTTTTTTTTTTTTTCTTTTCATGGTTTTCTTGGTGTTTAGCATTACTTTGGATATTCCTGTGTGTGTTTTGATGTCTAAATATGCCAGAATGACCAGAAAACACTGCCAGAGTAAGCAGAGGTATTGTGCAAATAGGTTAGGTATAGGTTGGAGGTTGGGTCTAGGTAGGGTCTGGGTATAGTAGGGGGATATTGCTTATTATCCAGACATGCCACTTCCTGGACATGCCTTTGGCTCTGTTACGTCAGATAATGGAGGGATTACTGTACAGTATATTATTTTAGTTTTTACAAAGAATAGGTATTTCCCCCCTGGGGGTAGGGGGGTTTCCAAGAATTCTCCCTCAGTATCCCTGCTTGTCGTAAGAGGCGACTAAAAGGGTTGGTGGTGGGTTAGTGCCCCACCCCGTAAAACAACTAACAAAAAATACAAACAAGAAGCCTTGGAACAGGACTGACCAAAAGTTGACGACAAAGGACCGTACAAAGGACTGGTTATGGATTGCAACTTGGAATGTAAGGGGTATAAATGATGAGGTGAAAGAGAGAGAGATTGTACAGGTGCTTGAGGGTGCGAAGTGGATATATGTGGACTAACTGAAACTAAATGGAGAGGTGAGAGTGTGAGTGAATGGGAGTATGGATGGGATATATGTGCGGAAGTAGGTGAGAATGAGAGGGCAAAAGAAGGAGTGTGTATTGCTGTGAGTTACAGATGGAAGGGGAATATAAGAGAGTATGGATCATTTGTCTCAAGGATTGTGTGGGTAAGAGTGAAGTTGGACTACAAATGTATTTACCTAATTGATATACAGGAAATGAGCTACGCTTGTGGGGTCCTGTCTCTTTTTCTCAGTAAGTCAAATTTTGCTTTAAACTCATTTAAGTTTTTAGACTGAATGATCTCTTTGGCCAGTCTATTCCACAGGTCTATGCATCTATACAGAAGACTATATTTCTTGATGTCCTTCAAGCAACTTGGCTTCTTCAGTTTCAGTCCGTGTCCTCTTGTTGCTCTCTTATCCCATACAAACAGATCTTCTCTATCAATTTTATCTACTCCCATCATGGTCCTGAACACTGCAATCGTGTCACCCCTCTCTCTCCTTTCCTCTAAGGAAGGCAAATCCAGCCTTTCTAGCCTCTCGCTGTATGACAGATTTGCCAGACTGGGGACCATCTTAGTTGCTGTTCTTTGTATTCTCTCAATCTTGTTTATATCTTTATTTTTGTGTGGGGACCACACTACTGCTGCATATTCTAACCTGGGGCGGATCATGGCCGCTATCAATTTTTTCATCATCTCTTCATTCATGTAATGAAATGCCATTCTTATGTTGGTCAAGAGTTTATATGTCTCTCTAACTACAGTAAGTCCCCATTTTTCGCTGTTTTGATGTTCCGCCAAAACGTTGCGAAACGTGAAATGACGAAGTGTGAAGTTAAGAACCAATGGGAAAAATAGATGGGCGTTCCAGTGGGACAGCTACCTTACCATACCAAAGTCCTATAACACCAAACAGGCCCTACCCAAAATTAAATATGGAGTGTTTACTAGTTGCTTATACAGCATAACACAATAAACATGTACCTGAAATGACATCAGAACTGTTATAAAGAGCAAACCAAAAATCCTTACCAGAAATAAAGTAAACATTGGCATGAGTGGCAGGTGAAGGTGTGTTGAGGGTGGATGGGCTAGTTACTGGGTGACATGGGCCTCTGGGGAAGCCCTGTCACCTAAGCCGAAGCCCTCGAAGTCGAATTCAGGCTCCAGCAACTCCACTTCCTCTCTGTCCACTTCACCTCCTTCATCCTCCTCTCCTGTCACGTCTAAGTCTTGCATAATAGCAGCCACATTCTCTCTCACATTGAAAAAACGTGTGATCCTGGCTTGTCTCTGCTCCAGTAGGTTTCTGTTGTAGACTGCCATCAATTGAGACTTCAGATCATTCAAGGTGGATAGGATCTGGGTAGCCTCAGGCATAGTCCCGGTGTATGTCTCGAAGGTTGTTGCCATGTTGGTTATGGTGGACTGGCTGTGGGACAATTTGTGAGTGGTCGTCTTCTGTGCAGTGTGATCTGGCCTTTCATTCTCTTCACTAGAGTTCATCTCTTCCTCTGTTATGTCAACCACACCTGAGTTGTAGTGTGTCAGGTGGTGTCTTACGGCTGTTTCGTCCACCTCTGCTGTGTGTAGGCTTGTGCGTCTGATCGCACAAAAAATACAAACTCCATTAGGTGAATATTGATACAGTAAAAAACAGTGGCACAAATAAAGATTAAGGGAAAAAAAACACAGACACATTTACTTTATTGTCGTTTTATGTGCACTCACCTGCTTGTTGAGAGGTTCCTTGTTCTTCCTTAGGGGTATAATGCAACATAACAGTAACCAGCGTTACCAGTTTTCATTACAATACTGCATATTCTTCCCCTGAATTGTTCTAACTAACACTTGGTTGGTTAACTCTAAAAACTAACTCCATTAGGTGGATATTGATACAGTAAAAAACCGTGGCACAAATAAAGGTTGAGGGAGGAAAAAACACACATTTACTTTATTGTTATTTTACGTGCACTCACCTGGTTGCTGAGAGGTTCCCTGCTCTTGCTTAGGGGTATAATGCAACATAACAGTAACCAATGTTACTGATTTTCATTACAATATTGTGTATTCTTCCCCTGAATTGTTCTAACTTACACTTGGTTGGCTAACTCTAAAAACTAACTCCATTAGGTGGATATTGATACAGTAAAAAACCGTGGCACAAATAAAGATTAACCTCTACACCGCGGTCGTCACTTTCGTGATGGTCGGGTGCAATGGATCATACTGCGGGGCGTCACTTGAGTGACTCTGTGTTATTTTTAATTCCCCCAGGCTTTCAGGTGGTGACTTGTATCATCTATCAGCACTGCCAATGTCCAACAATAGTTAGAGCTGTTAATCTCATCAGTACTCCCATCCATTGTTGACAATTTAGCCATTTTCCCCCATTCTAGACTCCCCTCCCTACCTCCTCTCCATTACCCTCTCGTGACGTCTGCTCAGCCGCTCTGCGCTAAGTAAATCTAATCTTCCCCGGATTTTTCCGGTGTTTTCATCCATTGAAATGAGCCCTGTGCCCTGTTCTTATACAAAATAGTATATATATAAAAAAAATAAGGTAATTGATTGTGCCATACACCTGGAATTGGCTGATTATCACTTGGCAACATCCAACCTGCACTCGTTCGCTAATTTCCCCTGCTTTTTTTCCCCGTAAATTATGCCATATGAGCTACTCTCATAATATAAATGTATATAAGAAAGGAAGATAGAAGCTTGAGTGATATTTATATTCACCTGGAACTACCTAATTTACGTGTACTGTCTAGATTACCTACGACTTATTTCTTAGCATATACATTAGGAGCTGACATTTTCAACTCTTTGCTACAGATACAGCCAGTTTGCTCTCGTCCTTTTTGGTGAAATGACGCCCGTCCATTTCTGCCGCTAGTGCGCCTATTATAAAAGGCCATGTGACCTCTTCCCCTACTAAACATCGTGTGGGAAGCGGTAAAGGACTGTAGATATATACAAGTGTAATAAAGTACTAGAAATAATAAAGTGTGAGTGGGTATTTGAGTAAGAAATGACAGAATACCAGCTGCGAATTAGCGGGAGTGGGAGGCTCGTACTCGCTCGTATTTACATTGCTTTCACAGTGTTTTTTTTTTTATAGTATGGATTCCAAACTACTTGGAAAACATTGAATAGTGTTTCTAGTGATAGTATCTGGCAGTGGTATTCAGATTAGGGGATGTCGGGAAGTGTAAAGTGGAGACTTTGTTACCCGACTTCAGAAGTCTCCACAAGTCCTACGGTAGTCGACGAGTGTTAAAAAAACATCCCAGGAGAAAGCTGAAGGTACGTGCCATATGCATATATAATTATAATATTCTAGGACTAATAACTGATTTTTGGCAAATATTTTTAAAAAGTCAGTCGGAGCACGAATATCCCCGCGGGAATGGCACGGAAAACCTCCGACAACCCCGCGGTTTAGGGGTTAAGGGGGAAAAAACACGAACACATTTATTTTATTGTTATTTTACGTGCACTCACCTGCTTTTTGAGAGTTGCCTTGTTTTTTCTGAGTGTCCTTATGGTGCTGTCAGGAGCCCCAGTCAGTCAACGTATCTCAGGGGCTGTCAACCCCTCCTCAATGAGCTGCAAAATCCTCTGCTTTTCGGCTGCACAAAAAACACAATGGTGAAGGGATCTGTAGTCTGTATCGATAGAGGGCAGGGTGGTTGCAAGATGGCCGCCAACAAAGAAGCATCGGTATGTGTCGTCTGCTGAGTGTCGGCTGCAGCTGGAAGCGGTGATGAAAATTGGGAAAAAGTGACGAAGTTTGTGACATTTCGGAAACTTTTTCCTATCGCGAAAAGTAAAGCGTTGAAGTAAAATGCGTCGATATACGAGGACTTACTTGTATCTTGTTAATGTGTTTTTCAGGTGACAAACTATCCTGGATCAGCACTCCTAAATCTTTCTCTTCTCTTGCTTTTGTGATTGGTTTATTACCCATCATATAATTCAGTGATGGTCTCTTGGTGCTTTTACCCATTTCCAATATTTTACATTTTTTTTTGCGCTGAATTTCATTTCCCACATCCGGCTCCAATCATGTATCCTATCCAGATCCTCCTGCAGCATTTTACAGTCCCCTTTAACCTCTACCTTCCTCAAGATCTTTGCATCATCTGCAAACAGATTTGCATAACTGTTCACTCCATCTACCATATCATTTACGTAAATCAGGAACATTACTTTCGCCAACACCGAGCTCTTTGGGACACCACTTGTTACTTCTCTCCATCCAGACGTCCTGTCCTTTATTACTGTCCTCATTTGTCTGTCCCTCAAAAAGTCTCTCATCCATTCCAGGAGGTTACCCTTCAGTCCTCCTATATGCTCTAATTTCCACATTAGTCTCTTATGGGATACCTTGTCAAAGGCCTTCTCCAAATCTAAATACAGTACACAAAATCCACCCAACCGTCTTACTCCTGTAGCACATCAATCACTCTTGAGTAAAAGCTCAACAAGTTAGTAACACATGACCTTCCACTTCTGAATCCAAATTGACTTTCAGTCAAAATATTCATCTCTTCCAGATATTTTATCCACCTATCTTTCAGAATCTTCTCGCACAATTTTGCAACCATGCTGATTAGGGACACTGGTCTATAGTTAAGGGGTTCTTCCTTGTTTCCATCCTTGTAAATTGGTACCACATTTGCTGTCTTCCATTCCCGAGGCACTTTCCCTACTTCCAGCAAACACACAAACTGTGAATCTTATCCTCCATTTGTTCTCTGCATTCCTTCAGTACCCAATTTGAAATTCCATCAGGTCCTGGGGCTTTCCTTACATCTTGAGTTTCCAGTAATTTGTACACTTCCTGCACTTCCACTTTTATATCTTTTATCACTACATTCCTAGTCACTCCCTCCCCCTCCACAAACTCCCCTTCATTACTAAAAACCGATTGGAAACGTATGTTCATTATTTCAGCTTGCATTGCCGCATCTTTATAGACCTCTCCTTCTACTTTCAGTCTGGTGATTCCTTCATTTTGTTTCAATTTGCCATTAACCCCTTAACCGCGGGTCGTCACTTTCGTGATGGTTGGGTGCAATGGATCATACCGCGGGGCGTCACTTGAGTGACTCTGTTATTTTTAATTCCCCGGGGCTTTCAGGTGGTGACTTGTATCATCTATCAGCACTGCCAATGTCCAACAATAGTCAGAGCTGTTAATGTCATCAGTACTCCCATCCATTGTTGACAATTTAGCCATTTTCCCCCATTCTAGACTCCCCTTCCTACCTCCCCTCCATTACCCTCTCGTGTCGTCTGCTCAGCCGCTCTGCGCTTTGTAAATCTTCCCCGGATTTTTCCACTGTTTTCATCCATTGAAATGAGCCCTATGCCCTATTCTTATACAAAATAATATATATATATA